>CM076584.1:782529348-782695980 GCA_034641835.2 Pinus albicaulis
TATAGTTATAAAACTATTTATTTATTTATTTTGTAAATTTAACAGTTCCTTACCATTTTCTATTTATCAAAACGAGGGTAGGTTGCAACATATACATATTCGATGGCCTCAACCTGCTCGGAGGAAACCAAGTCCGTTGGCCACCTTAAAGCATTAAATGCCATCCAAAATTGGAATTGTTTCTTTCTTCTACTAGTCGTTATGACCATTTTACTATTTGAAACAAAGTCTATTTGACAACTTAAAACATAAAAGCTATCCACAAAAATCATAAAAACTAAAAGCATGATATGGTATCCATCTGAAGAGTCAATTGCTGCTGGATCTTTTGTTGTTGAGCTGGGCACATCAACTTGCTGCATCTATTGAAGCTGCCTTTAGATTCTGCCAATTCGAGTTGTTGCATGGTACTATGACACCCTGATATCTTGGATTTATTTTTTTATTTCCTAAAGTATTGAGATCAATTTGGAACTTCCATCATTTGGCTGTAAGCTTTGTAGTGCTTTGGCCAGCACACATTTTAAATTCCAATATGTGTGGATGGTTTGATGAAAGAGAGAGAGATGTCCTCTAGTATTCCTAAGATCAAATAAAAAATCCATGTTTTCCTCCTGGACCTCTATGTCTTCTTCATTACTGTAACTTTCTCTCTCCCAACCTTGAATTACATTTTGAATATGTGGAGGATTACCAACAAATTAAGCTTCCAAGAGATTCTCCATTTTCTCTTTCTTCGTCTTTCTGCCTCGCTTGCTTGGCTCGACCATGTTTCTTGAAATTTGTTTCCATGCACATGCACATGGCCCTCTTACGTAGTATTTAATTAGAAATTTATAATTTTATATATTAATATAATATTTTTTTAATATTTGTTATCTAAAAAAAAAATACTTTGTTTTAAACTGGACAAAAATAATATATATGTATATAGTTATAAAACTGTTTTTTTTTTTTTTTTTGTGTAAATTTAGTAGTTCCTTACCATTTTCTATTTATCAAAAAGAGGGTAGGTTGCAACATATACATATTCGGTGGCCTCAACCTGCCCGGAGGAAACCAGGTCTATTGGCCACCTTAAAGCATTAAATGCCATCGAAAATTGAAATTGTTTCTTTCTTCTACTAGTTGCTATGTCCATTTTGCTGTTTGAAACAAAGTCTATTTGACAACTTAAAACATAAAATATATCCGCAAAAATCATAAAAACTTAAAGCATGATATGTTATCCATCTGAAGAGTCAATCGGTGTCGGGTCTTTTGTTGTTGAGCCATGCATGTCAACTTGTTACATCTATTGAAGTTGCCTCTCGATTCAGCTAATTCGAGTTGTTGCATGGTACTGTGACACCCTCATATCTTGGATTTATTTTTTTATTTCCTAAAGTATTGAGATAAATTCGAGACTTCCATCAGTTGGCTATAATCTTTGCAGTGCTTTGTCCTCTGGTATTCCAAGGAACAAATAAAAAATCCATGTTTTCCTCCTGGACCTCTATGTCTTCTTCATTACTGTTATTTTCTCTCTCCCAACCCTAAATTACATTTCGAATCTGTGGAGGATTACCAACAGAGTAAGCTTCCAATATATTCTCCATTTTCTCTTTCTTTGTCTTTCTGCCTCGATTCCTTGGCTCGGCCATGTTTTTTGAAAGGTGCTACTTTCCTTTATCTCTGGGATGATGCTTTGCAGATTTCCTTTTCACCATTGCTATAATCAGGCTGAGTTCAAACAGGTGCTAAGCTAAACCTGTATATATTAGCAAAGAGCCTGTCGAAGGTGGTAAATTAGTTACTGAGAACACAAGAAATGTAAGGGGTCTTTCTGCCACAATGGATTAAAGTAAGGAGATATGAATGCCTATCACTTTACAGAGACAAAGATAGTTTAACAAACATAACTCACCCAATCTATCAGTACAAATATAAATGTACCTATCTACCTTACCGCAGAAAGTATTTACCCAGTTGACTTGAATGAAAACAGAACTAGGATATTGACTGACCCAATTACGAGAATAACGGGTTTTAAAACCTTAAAAGACACCTTTCATTTTGTCATGGTGTTGCATATAGGAGGTTTCATAAGATTGAGACGCCCAACCTTGACTTATCACCAGGCCATAAATAAAATAGGCCAAGAATCTTTGAATGAGTAGCCACATAAGCGAAATTCTATAAGGTGTTGGAAAATAGGGCTGAATAGCCTTCAGAGGGATGAGAAAATTCAAGTTTTTAATCATGCTATAAGTGAAATAAATGCCAGAGATTACATGCAAAAGCTTGAGAGTAGAGCGATTGTGTTTCCTACCCATTCCGCCACTACATAGATGCATGCCTTGTTCCCTACCTATACATAAACTGGTGGGTAAATTAACAAGGATGGGGACGAGAACCATAACATACCACTGAACGTGAGAGCGAAACCATTGTAGCGTTGGTGAGGCGTGTTCTGCAATGAATCCTTCCAGACCTCCGCAACGGCTCCTACCAGGAAGAATGTTCTGCCTTCAACCCTTTGTTTTATTCCTTAAACTCATATGCCGCTTTTTCCAATGTCGCTCTGAAATGGTTGGTTGGCATTCCATTTATGTCATTATGAACCAGTATGCAGAGTATTGTCCTTCTCTCTCTGTAGGCTTAATTAATGATGACAATTTGGGCCACGCTGTCATCACATGCCACCACTTGTCTGTCATCCTCCACCTGCCTTGTAGTGTTTTACATTGGGCACCTCGATTAGGGGAGTTATAAAATTGTTTATGAATACAAATGCTTCTTTATTTTATATATGATATTAGAATTTAAAAAAAAAAAAACAATTAAAAAAAATTGTGGTTTTTTCTTTCATGTATTATTCACTCTCATTAAGATCATTTAAAACTATTATATTATTTAAATAAATATATTTTAACAATGAAACTTGGTTAAATGATCAAATCAATAATATTTTCACAAGTTTAAAAATTCTATGGTTGAGAAAAATTGTTCAAAGCAAAGAGCTCGCATTGTTACATTTTGTATATACACACATTACATTCTGAATTGAGACACCAATTTCACCATGACTGCTATCAATATTTCAAAATGATATAATGTTTGGGTTTCCTGAATATGGTGTATCTTCCATGTAAATATACATCAAGGTACTGTAATTGAACACATGTTACATTAAACAAAAAAATACCAAATCTGAATTTAAAAAATATGAAAATATCTCATTAACATATATGTACATTAAATTGCTTTCGGGAAAAATTTAGAGGCATCTATAACTAAACTTATTTTATTTGGCTCCAAATTAGGTTCATGCAAAATTTCAAACACAACACATAGATGTCGATGCAGGGGATGGATATATTTCATTTATTTCATACATGACCGAATGCATGTAGAATTTATGCATTCGGCAATGGATTTGGATTTAGAGAAGTTGAAGCAATAATAAAATAAGAAGAAGCAGTGCCAGTGCCACTGATATCTCCTGAGGCGTCATCCTTCTACGCTAGGTAGATATAACATACTCACATATGGAAGACCGAGTTTTTTTTGCACTTGGAAGGAAGCAACGAAGGAACATACACGAACAGGAGAAGTGAAGACACATGAACATGAACAGGGTTTTCTCATTCAGGAACAGGATCAGCGAAGGCACGAAGGCAGGAGCACAAAGGCACAGTGAACAGCCTAACCCACTATGAACGGCAGGAGGAAGAAGCAGAGTGAAATCCCAAATCCTAAAATGGAAAACCAATCAATAGTAAATGTTAAAAATGGTAAGGAAATCCTAGTTTTTGTGGAAACAAAAAAATTGGGCCAAGTAAAAATTGCTTCTGCTAACAAAACATGAAAATGGATTTGGGTAAATGCAAAACAATATCAAGGTATTTTAAAACGCAGACTTTCTCGCTTTAAATGGGAACAAAGAAAAAGAAAACAGACCCAGAAAAAGAAAAAGAAAAAAGAGCATTAAAAATAAAGAAGAGTCAATCATGTATAGTCCCACAACTACACCTCTTACTTGGTCATCAGATCTCTATGTCCAAGAACTAATGAAGTTAGGGCAAGGCTGGAAAATTTAGAAGCCAATGAACAGGAAAGAGACCACAAACATTGAGAGATCATACTTGCAGATCAATGTTTAATTTAATGTAATAGAATTCTGAAAGAGCAGGTAACAATGCTACAAGATACTGTAGAGGCAAGAAAATGAGAATGGGAAAACATGAAGGTAGCATGTCAAAGCTGGAATGACGCAATGGTAGTAAACAAAGATGTGATAATCTCTAAAAAAACTCAGGTAGATACAAAAATGGGTTAGCAAACAATCATTTCCGAAAAGAAGACAGAAGAGAACAAGAAGACATACATCCCAAAAGAAATCAAAACTAGGGTTGAGGACACCAATGGTCACGGGATAGACGAAAAATAAGTGAAGTTCTCGTAGAGCACAAGAAAGAGAACATAAAGAAAGAAAAGAGAGAGAAACAAACTTTATTATCAGGGGAATAAGAGACTATGGAAAGAATGAAAGCACTCCCAATTTGACAAGGGACTTTTTGAGAGAGAAAGTACAGTGGAGAGGGAAAATTTGTCAAGCAAGGAGGGTGGAAAATATATGTGAGGAAAGACCTCGGCCTATAAAATTCATCATGGCAAGTGTGAAAGAGAAACATCATCTCTTCAGCAAAAAGAAACTCTTGAAAGGCTCACACTTCTTCCTAGATAAAGATTTAACTAGCAAGCAACAAGAAGAGAGAAGAGAAGAAGTGGAGAAAGTTAGAGCAGCAAGAAATGAAGGGAAAAGAGCATGGCTGTACAATGGTAGAGTGGTTATTGCAATGTTTGTGCCTCATGGCAAACAGGGAAACAAGTTGACAATGAACAAAAAATAGGTAATTCTATAATAGGGAGGAAAAAAACAGGATCAACATGGATGAAAAGGGGCGAAGACTCTAATTCGAGTCTTGCATGCCAAACTGCGTAGCAACCAAATCCTACCCAGGTATATCTAAGTCTAATTTGTTTGAACTGTAGAGGTTACCCTTGGAGGAGGGGACCTAGGATAGGGCCTATTGCAGAAGGTAGAGACACAATTTATCTCACAGAAACTCATGAACATGATGGTTGCAAAACTCCTATGTTTGATGGCTATTTGAAGTTAACAGTTTGGAACGAGGCAACAGAAAATGGAAAATGGTAGGACGGAATACTGGTTTTAGTGAAAGAAAAAGAAGGTCGTCACATTCAGCTAGTGAAAGAAGATACAAATAAGCAATATTTATGGCTCAACATAACAGAGAATGAGAACGACATAAGAATTGCAACATGTTAGTTTACACCTCAAGTATCAAAAACTTACAAAAATAAGGGAGGACAGCAAATATCCCTATGCAGCTTTAAAGCAAGATATTGCCACATATTTTCAACAGGGAGAAGTTCTTTTAGTGGGAGATTTCAATGCTAGAACAGCAAATCAACAAGCTAGTATTCTTTGTTGGAAAGAGGATCACAATCCTATCTGGCTCATTGAAGAGGAGAATTCTCGATGGGTGAGATGTTCAGAAGATGACCAAGTTAGTAATCATTTTGGAGAGGAGTTTCTTACGTTGTGTGGTGCTTTCAACTTAATTATTTGCAATGGTTTAGAGAGATGGAAAAAGTCTGGCAACTTCAGTTGGAACACATATAATGGGGCAAGTGTAGCTCACTATGTTATTGGGTCACAAAGCCTAATAGAAAGAATATATAAAGTTAAGATTGGAGAGCTTATTTGGGACTTAAAATCAGATCATAACCCAATTTATACAAAGTTATCCTGGTTAGAAGAAAGATAGAATAGGAGGAAAACCTAATGTTCTCAACAACTGGCATCAAGAGGAAAAATTCTTCTAACACAAGAAAATTTCACAATCTTCAAAACAATGTTGAGGAGATCAATTCAGAAGGAGAAAATTGGTCCTCAAAGCCTCAACAACCATGAGTTAAAACAAATATAATCCGGGGTGCACTTGAGAAATGCAAAAGATCAAAAAATAGGAAATCAGAATCAAATTATTTTCCTGTGAATAAATGGTTCGATGATGAATGAAAAATGGCAAGGAGAACCTTGAAAAAGGAAGGAGAGGGGAAGATGAATGTAAATTTATATAAGAAGATTTTAAAAAACAAAAAAGATGAGTTCATGCAAACAAGGCGAGAAGAGCTAATATATATAGGCAAGAATAACCCAGAACTTTTTTGGGAGGCACTTCAACCAATGAAGAGGCAATTTGAAAATAATATTACAACCAATCAATGGTTTGACTATGCAAGGAAACTCTATGAAAGAGAATTATAGGTTGAGCCTCCTCCCGAGATCAACACATCTACAAAGCTTTTCACAGTACAGGAGGTAGGAAGGAATTAAAAAGTTGAAAGTAGGGAAGGAAAAGGACTTGGTTGAACTTCAAGCAGAATATCTAAAGTGGGGAATGAACATTTTGGCACCCCACATCATGGAAATATTCAACAACGTCATTCAGCAAGAGTTCCCAAGGGATTGGACAACTAGTATAGCAATTCCCCTTTTTAAAAGCGAAGACATTAATAATCCTTCCAACTATAGAACCATTATGATCGATCCTTTGTTTGAAAAGTTTTTCAGTGGCATGGTAGAAAATAGAATTAGTAAGTGGGCAGAAGTAAAAAAAAAGAGGGCAAAATGGAAAGCAGGTTTTAGGCTGAAGTATTCTACAGTAGATCATGGTATCACGCTGAGACACATCGTTGAAAAGGTTTGGGGGAGAAAAGAAGAAGTATTTTTCTGCTTTGTTGACTTCAAAAAAGCATTTGACACGGTCCCTAGAAATAAGTTGTGGTGTAGAATGGAAGAACTTGAATTCCTTTACAATATAGAGCTACTATCTATAGTCTTTATGAAGAGGTGAAAGTCAAGATTAGAACTTCAGCATGCATTTCAGAAAGTTTTAGAACTGACATCAGAGTCAAGCAAGATTTCCCTTTATCCCCTACCCTTTTTGGTTTATATATTGACAAACTCGAAGAGTGGCTAAATTTGCAAGGTGGAGAGGGTGTTCGATTGGGGGAGTTTGTGATAAAGCTTCTTCTATATGCCAATGATCTTGTGCTGGTTGCTAAATTGGCCCATGGATTGCAGATGCACCTATATGCCCTTGGGAATTTTTGTAAAGTAGTGGGGATGCAAGTCAATACGAGTAAGACCAAGATAATAATTTTCTCTAATAAAAGGAAGCAAAGCCAGCATACTTTCTTCTTTGAAGGCAACATTCTTGAAGAAGTAAATAAATACAAGTACCTCGGGATCGATTTCAACAACAAGGTCAATTGGGAGGACTGCAGAAAGAAAAGAATTTTATGAGGGTGGAAAGCATTATATGTACTTCAAAATAGATGTAGAGAGGCAGATTTTTGGGATTGGAACATGATCAAAGTACTTTTTGGACTCCTATTTTGTCGAGTGATATTATATGGGTGTGAATTGTGGGCTAGCAACATCTCTGTTTCAAAATGGAAACAAATTCAAAAAATTCAAAAAAGCTTAATTATGAGAAAGTTCAAAATAAAAAGTTTGGTTCCCTATGAGATAATGTTGAGTGAAACAGGGGAAGCTCCCATTGAAGCAATTTCCATGGTGTGTCTTATAAGGTACCTAAAGAGAATGGAGCAAATGGGGGAAGGTAGATGGCCGAAAGTTATCTTCAATGAAGGTATGAGTGAAAGAAAGAAATCATGGATGAGACAAAACAACAAATGGATGAAAAAATGGAATATTTACTTAAATGCATGTCCCAAAAATAGCAAGGAGTTAAAGAATTTTGTGGTGAAGTTCTGTAAGGGTATATGGGGAAAAGAGTTGGGTAGAAAGAAGAAGTATTATGTTCACGAATTCAACCCCACTTGTGATCTCCAACAAAAAGAATACATTGGAGCTAGGTTCTTATTGCTCAATTAAGAACTAACTCACATCAACTTTGGTGTGAAACAGGACGGTGGAAGAGACCTAAAGAAGCTTGGGAATAAGGGTATGTACTTTTTGTACTTCTGGGAAGTGGAATCAGAAAAACATTTCATTTTAGAATGTGACGCTTACAGAGACATCAGTGACAGTTACCGTAATATGTTAACATCAATTTCGTGGCATTGTCTTTTCAGTGATAGAACTTTTACAATATTGGGTCAACTCATCATCAATTTGAGTAAGAAAAAGATTGAATTGAAAAAGGAAAAAAAACAAGGAAGTTGGTGATCCATAGACTATTTTTAGTCTCGTGGACATTAAAATATCATTCATTCATTCATATACATTTCACCCAAACAACACAAAAGAGCAAACCCAAACCCATTCCTGACAATACCTCAATACCTCATATAGAGCAAACCCAAACCCATTCCTGACAATACCTCAATACCTCATATAGTACATGATCACCTTCTTCAGACATTGCTTCATGCTTTTCATAGACATGGGTTCTAATTTACTCATGCTTTCCATAGACGTAGCTGGTTTATCAGACATAAGCTGCATCCATTTCCCAGAGCTATGAATCCTAGCATGCACAACAAATAGGAGATAAAAGCTCGGAGGAGCCATGGCTGCATTACGGGGAACAGTAACAGTAATCCAATAAATCACGTCAAACATTCGCACAACTTCAGTGATCTCCAGTCTGATCAGCTTCTGGTTGATTGAATAACTCTGTGTAGTAAAAGACGGCACCAGCAGTGCAACGGAAATGGTTTCTTTTTCTTGAACCACCAAGCTTTGCAAGTAAAATCTCATGGTGAAGGAATGGCCATAGCCCATGGCAGACGGCGAGGACGTGATTAATAGACGATGCACATCGTTGTGAGGTGTGAGATGCGGGGGAGAAAAACGCGGCCATCAGGGAGCACATGGCCACTGGAATGGTAGAGCCTGGGAGTCGGAGAGGGGGCGAGGACTTGAAACCGAAGTGGGGAAGGACTTGATGGCTTGTAAAGAAGGGGATAAAGAACACCTGAGCCCTTGGAAGCTGATCTGTTGAAGACGTCGCCAGTTGGGAGAAGAAGCAGGTGTTGGAGGCCGTAAAGAAATTGCATCGGATCGCTTCCCTATATGAAAACTCAGCTCCACCACCACAGATTATGAGCACTTCCACGTCAATAGCTCCTGGATCTAGTGGGAGGAGAACGGATGAGGTAGAGGTGTGGTTGTTGCTGTAGTAGCCGGGCATGTCAGGTTAATGTCACACCGCGCGCCTATTCACATGGTCCAACAGAATCGATTTTCCGTTGGCAAAGATGAACAGATTGCCGTCGGGCGCAAGGTGGACATTTAGGACGTTGAACTGCTGTCCCTTGCCGACAACCATCATTTTCCCGTTCGGCAGAATGTGATTGGTGTCGTACTATATTTTTTTTCAGAGGAAAAAAAACACTGTGTATTATATTAGTAATAACAGTTCATTGACATATGCATTACATCCTCAATTGATAAATGTGAGGATATCATCCATTTATGCCCTTTTAAACGAATACACCTTTCATAGAATGAAAATACATTGTTCAGAGAGGACACGTGATAATTTCAAAGTGCACAGAACACTCTATACCAATTCCGGCTCGCTTGATAGACTGGACAAAGACTTATAACCCTGCATTCTTTGTCCATACGATAACATGAGATAATAAAGCAGATAGAAATTATGCATTGAACGAAAAAAACCTGTCCCTATACTTATGAGCTCATATAGTGCATCTCAATGTAATCAGGCACTCTTGTTGATAAATAGATTGCTATAGATTATGTGAATCGACCCGCCAGCTTTTGAATGCACCCCGTTTGAACACTATCAAATACCCCGGCCCCATACAGGTTGTCATTTTTTGAATTCCAGCTCGCTTGTAGTATTATGGTATAACAGGCTCGCTTGTATATTAACAGGTACAAAGAACAAAATCCACTTCCTCTATCTACTAATACAGACCTACAATCGTGGTAGATAATTTGTGCCGTCCGACTCACTTGTGAAAATATAGTTAACCAGAACCCAAAAAAATAGCCAAAACTCCATGTCCCTATACTGATGATAATCTGTACTATTTCGGATCTCATGAATAAAAATAGATAACCCGAATCGCATGTATAGCAGCAGGTACAATGAGCAGGATCTTCATCCGTAAAAAACCTGATACAGTCCAACCAACCTGGAACACAAGTGTTATCTATAACCATAAACAAAAAACAAAATTTCCAAATCATTTCAAACCAGATAGATCTCATGGAAAAGGAATGGTGTTTTGCCATATTAGGGAACCATTCCTGTAATGAAGCATGTGGATATTACCAAATTCTGCCCGAATGCCCTTCTTAGACAAACCATCTGCCGGACTATTATTTTCTCTGTATATATGATTTATGGGAGGATGATTCAATCTTGTCCATAATATTTTGGCTCTTTTCAGCCAACCCTGGATACCTAGATTCGTCAGAGTAATATTGCCCATAAAACCATCTACAATCAACTTGGAATCTCCATAAAAATTTATGTGTGGAAGATCTAAATGATTTGCAGTGAGTAGGGCACCCTAGATTGCCATAATCTCAGCAATATTGTTTGTACCATTAACACCATTCCAGTAATAGTGGATTCTCTCCACCCGCGAAATCTTGACCCATGCTCCACATCCTATGATCCCATCCGCACAGGCCCCGTTGAAAAAGAAAGCATGAATAGAAATTTCATGAGGCCACAACCGGATAGATCCATCCAATACAATATCCCGAATCATAGGCCCGTCATCTATCCATTTGTTGATAGCATAGAAGATTTGCGATATATTAAGGGGAACATCTTGAAATATTTTTCTATTCTGGGCCAGCAACACCTCCCAGATGAAGAAAAAGGGGAGGTGTTTGAATTTTCCTTTCTTTTTCCCCCATTCCTCAGCAACTGATATGAAATCCCTCGGGATCCATGTCGGATCCATTAAAAAATTGCTGAAATAATGCCACAATCGATTGATTATAGGGCATATAAAGAAAATGTGGTTGATGGATTCCTCCGCCAGACAACAGAAAGCACATCTATTGGGACCACATTGTCCCCTTTTGAGCAGGTTATCCCAAGTCAATATCTTCCCTTTCCATACTAACCAGGCAAATAAAATGATCTTTGTAGGAATCTAATTTCCCCAAAATTGAAAGAAGGTGGAAGATATTTGGTCCACATAATGTGATATATTTATGCATTGATAAACATCTTTAACAATCACAGCCCCCTCCTTAAGCGCACTATCCCATGTTATACTATCACCCATCATATCATAACATAAACCAACCACTCTGAGCGACTCTATATATTGGGACCAAATCTCAGCCTCGTTGTTTTCCAGATGTAGTTGTTCTGCAGTTTTAAACACGGGGGCCCCGAATGACCAATAGGCAATAGCCTGAGACATATAAATAATACCATCGTGAGTCAATCTCTAGATGAGCACCAGTGGCAGACCCCTGTCAATAGAAGCACTGAATATCAACTTGGATCCCACAGGAATATTGTGCCCATCTCCAAATTTCCAGGTGAGATGAGAAGCCATCTGATCAAGAACCCTGCATAAACTCCTCCAAATGGCAGATATGTTGGGAGATATATGAAATTCATGACAAATAAGTTGTTGCATGGGATCACCTAATATGTACTTACACTTTATGATGTCATTCCATATGCCCCCACCTATTAACGCCCACCAGAAGGACTTGACCAGAAGTGCCATATTGAAAGATCAGAAGTCCATAATACCCCATCCATCATGTTTTTTGGGTCTGCATAATAATTTCAATTTCACCAAATGATATTTGTGTTCTAAGTAGTTACCTCCCCATAAGAAGTGTGCAGTAATCTTTTTTATTTCATCAATTGTCTATTGAGGCAGATAGAAAAGATGTGCCCAGTATACCATCAATTGAGTAAGTACTGCTTGTACCATAATAAGCCGACCCCCCAATGACAACCATCGCTGCGTCCATTTGCAGATCCTCTCTCTGTATCTATCAACCGTCCAACTCCAATCGCGGTTCCTGTAATTACAAGGCCTTATATATACTCCCAGATATTTGAGTCCCTCTGTCGACCTTTTGTGGTCGACCCCCAGAAATTCAGCAATAAACATGATATCCTCCATACTCCCATATTCATAAATAAGAATAGATTTGTGGTAATTGATGTGTAGGCCAGTCGCAGCGCCAAATTTTATCAGCATAAAATGAACATAGAACCAGTGATTTCTAATCAAAGAGCCAAATAGCAGCATATCGTCCACAAACAATGAGTGGGTGGTTTTGGTTGTTGGAGAAAAAGCAAAACCACTTATGTACCCATTTTGTTTAGCCCTGTGCATAATCCTGCTAAAGCCGTCCATGATTAATATGAATATCATGGGGGATAGCGCACACCCTTGTCGCAATCCCCGCCCCGCCATAAAGAAATTTGTGGGCAGTCCATTAACTAATACAGCATATCTCACAATAGTAATGCAAGACATAATCCATCCTATGATGGATATAGGCAGACCAATCTTGAGGAGAAGGAGACGAACATATGACCAATCTATAGAATCATACGCCTTGAATAAATCAATCTTCATTACGAGCGCCTCTTTTTTTTCGCAGTGCATGGTGTGTAGGATCTCCTGTGCCACAGCAATAGCATCATGGATGGACCTCCCTTTTAGAAACCCATACTGTTCCAATGAGATATGATGTTCCAGGGTCACCTTAATACGATTTGCAATAATCTTTGAGGAAATTTTGTATATCATATTGCACAGGGAAATTGGTCTAAAATCCATAAAAGTAGATGGATCCCCATATTTTGGGATAAGGGCGATAAATGTTGAGTTGAAATTGGCAGGCATATGCCCCATCATTCTAGTCTGTTCGACCACCTCAGTAATCAATGGTCCCATCAGATGAAAAAAGAATAAATAGAATTCAGAGGGCCAGCCATAAGGGCCCGGACACTTATCTGGCGCGAAATATCTGATCATAGAGAGGACCTCCTCCTCTGAAATGGGCCTGTTAAGTGCTTCAATGGAGTCCTCGTCAAAAAATATGCGAACATGACTAAGCCTCCATCCTTGATTGTCCGCATCTATATCCGGCTGAGCCTGGTAGAATTTTGAGAAATTGAAATATGCCTCTTGTTGTATCTCCTCATTTGTAATGGCATATGAACCATCCGCCTTCATGATTCTACATATAGCATTTCGGTTCCTCCTGTCAGTAGCAGTTTTATGGAAAAATTTGGTGTTAAGGTCCCCTTCCTTAAGCCATCTAATTATTCTCTTTAACTTCCAGGAAATCTCATCAATGTGCATGATTTCCTTTTTCCTGTTCCCCGGTTCCTTCAAGAGTCTGAAAGTATCCTCGTTTGGAGTTTTTGTAACCATCCCTGTATAGATGTCATTTATTTTTTGAGAGATAGTAATCAGTTCAGCTCTTAGCGCCTTTTTTCTTGGAGATCTCCCACGTTTTTGTTGCCCCTTTAATCCTTTGCATTTTAGTATGGAAATTATCCCATATAGTTAAATCCAGAGCTCCAATAACACTGTTACCAATGAAATAGGTAACCTGACCTCAAAACGGGAACTCTAGCCCAAAAAGACTCAAAAAACATGAAAAAACACCCCCAAAACAAAAAAAGTGTATTCCAGAATGCACTTGGTTTTTTCTGAAGGTCAAATTTCAACATTTTATAAAATTATGCTAAAAACAAAATTGTTTCTTGAAAAAAGGATTAAAAAAACATCCTCAAAACAAAACCAGTTGATGCTAGAATAACAAAAAAAAAAAAAATTGTGTCATATTTTTGACATTTTTAAAAATAGAAATAACATTTTTTAATTTTTAAAATTCAAACATTAAAGAAAAACCTAAAATTTAAGAAAATAAATAAATTTAAAAAATAAAAACATTTTAAAGCTTAAAATTTAAAAATATATAGGAATTATAAAAAAAAAACAAAAAACAAAATAAAAATTTTAATTCAAACATTAAAAAAAACCTAAAATTTAAGAAAAAAAAAATTAAAAAATAAAAATAAAAAAATTAAAGATTAAAATTTCAAAATATATAGAAATAAAAAAATAAAAATAAATACAAAATAAAAATATTAAATTAAAAAAAAAACAAGTTAAAAAAGAAAGAAATTATAAAAAATAAAATATAGAAATTAAATTTAAAAAAGAAAAAGAAAATGTTTATTAAATTTAAAAAATAATAATAATAAATTTTAAAATAAAAAATTAGTATTAAAGAAATATATTAAATTTTAATAAATTAAAAAAAAACAAAAAACAAAAAACATTATTAAAATTAAAAGTAAAAAAGGAAAAATTAATTAAAAATGAAAAATAAAATACAATAAAAATATTAAATTTAAAAAAATATATATTAAAAAAACAAATAAATTTTAAAAAATAAATTAAATTTAAATTATAAAAAATAATATATATATATATAAACTTAAATTAAAAATATATATATTAGATTTTATTAAATTTAAAAAAAAAATGTTAATATTAAAATAACAAATTAAATTTAAAAAAAAATTATTAAATTTTAATAAATAAATGAATAAACAAATAAATTTTGAAATAAAAAATAAATTTTAAATATAAAGAAAAAAAACATTATTAAAATAAAAAGTTAAAAAATTTTAAAAATCAATTAAAAATGAAAAATTGAAAAAAATAAATTAAATAAAATATATTAAATAAAAAATAAAATAAAAAACAAATTAATTTGAAAATATTAAGTTTAATTAAAAAAAAAATCTAATTTTAAATACACAATTTTAATTGAAATTAAAAAAAAAAATTTATCTAATTAAAAAAATTATAATAAAAAAATAAAATAATTTAAAAAAATATTAAATTCAAATAAATTAAAAAAATTAAATGAAAAACTAAACATAAAATTTAATAATTAAAAAAAAAATGAAAATTAAAAAAAAAAAAAAAAAAATACAAAATTTAATAAAAATTATTAATAAAATTTAGAAAAAAAATAAAAAATAAATAAAATAAAAAAAATAAAAAAACAAAAACAAATTAAATTTCAAATAAAAAAATTAAATTAAAAAAAAAAAAAAAAAAAATTAAAATTAAAAAAAAAAAAAAAAAAATAAATAAATAATAATAATAATAATAAATTTATTAAAAATTTAAAAAATTAAAAAAAAAAAAAAGAATTTTTTAATCGTGGTGGCACCGCCAATTGGCCTCCCGCCCAGGTGGCGGCGGAGGCCGGCCGCTAGGCAGGAGGCCGATTTCGAGAATCGCCCTCCCGCGGCGAAAGTGCGTCCTCCCACCGCGGGAGGGCGATTCCCGGAATCGGCCTCCCCGCCGCGAGAGGGCGATTCCAAAATCGGCCTCCCGTGGCGGGAGGGCGATTCCCAGAATCGGCCTCCCCGCCGCGGGAGGGCGATTCCCAGAATCGGCCTCCCCGCCGCGGGAGGGCGATTCCCGGAATCAGCCACCCGCCCCGGCAGGGCAATTTTCAGAATAGGCCTCCCGCCCCAGGAGGGCGATTCCCAGAATCGGCCTCCCCGCTGCGGGAGGGCGATTCCCGAAATTGGCCTCCCACCCAGGTTGCGGCAGAGGCCGGCCGCTAGGCGGGCGGGGGGCTACACCTGGGTGGGAAGCCGATTGGCGACGCCACCACGATCAAAAAATTCTTTTTTTTATATTTTTTTTATTTTTGATATTTTTTTTTTTTTTTAAATTAAAAAAAAATATTTTTATTTATTTATTTATTTATTTAATTCAAATTTTTTATTTTAAATTTTTTTATTTTATTTTTTTATTTTTTTTAAATTTAATATTTTAGATTAGTTATTTTTTAAAATTTATTAAATTTTAATTTAATTTATTATTATTTTTTTGATCTTTCAATTTAGTTAGTTTTTCATTTTTAAAATTTATAAATTGTTTCATTTAAAAAATTAAAAAAAAAAAAGTAAATTTATGGATATTTGTTTTTTAATTATTTGCACGTGGTTTTTTTTTTTTTTTTAATTCTTTTATTTTAATTTTCTTTTTCAATTTTAAATTTTTTTTTTTTTTAATTTGTTTTTTTGGTTAATTTTAAAATTTGTATTTTTTTTTCTTATTATTATTATTTTTTTAATTTAAGTTTTTCTTTTTTGTATTTTATTTTTTTTATTTAAATTTAAAATTTGTAATTTAAATTATTTTTAAATTTTCTATTTTAATTTTTTTTTTAATTATATGGTTTTTTAATAACTTAGAAAAAAAATGTTTTTGATGTTTTTTTTTTTTTTGGTTAATTTTTTGTTTTTTTTCTTTAAATTATGTGTTTCTTTTTCAAATTTTGTCATTTCTTTTGATATAATTTTTGAATATTTTTGTTTTTTTTTGTTTTATTTATTTATTTTTGTTTAAATTTTTTATTTTTACGAGTTAATTTTGTTTTTTTTTTACATTTTTATTTGTTTTTTTATTTTTTTTATATATATATTTTTTATCTAAGTTTTGTGTTTTATTACCAACATGAAAATCACCACTCTAAAAAAAAAGGTTGATGTTGCATCGATACGTTTCAAAATTAGCATGAAAATCACCACTCTAAAAAAAAAAGTTGATGTTGCATCAATACGTTTCAAAATTAGCATGAAAATAACTAACATTTTAAAAAAAATATTCATACTTCATAAATAAAAATATTAGAGTGTCAAAAATGTGCACACAAAAAAAAAAGGTGATTCTACATCACCACTTTTCAAAATCGGATGCTTTTTATGCTACCAAAAAAAAGTAGGTAACAGTGCGGTTACCTATTTCATCGGTAACAGTGTTTAATGTCTTCATTCTAGAGGTCTTTAATCATCTGCACATAATCATCCTCCCTCAGCCATGCTCTATTAAACTTGAACGCCAAACCCTTTTTACAACCACCCATCTTCCATGAGAAAGTAATAGGCATATGGTCTGACACATGAGAAATAAGGATGATTTCCCTTGGATCACATAAACTTAATATGACGTCCTCCTTTATCATTGTCTGGTCAATTCTTTTTGCAATATATGATTCTCCAGTCCTTTTGTTGGACCATGTGGGGAGAATCGGCTGAGGTCTTATATCTTTTATATGCAAATCATAGAACAAATTGTTCATAAATGTAGCTAAAGTATCCAGCCGAGAATGAGGGCCCCAACTTTCGTCAGCCTGCAGTGTAAAATTGAAATCTCCCATAATAATCAGATTGTGGAGAGAGAGAATACCCGAGGTCTGCATGCGTTTCCAGAAGTCAACCCTATTTTGGTAAGGCGCATATAGATTTATAATGTTGAAAGTACCCACCATCCCACGGATCTGCCCAGTTAAAAGGATACCGCCAAAGAATCTGTAGGCCTTTAAATTCGCCCTGGTCGGATCCCATATGGCAATGGTACCCCCGGAATGTCCATTTGCGTCCACCGCCGCCCCACACCAACCGGTTTTGATACTCAGACAAATCCTGATAGCCTTCACACGACAGCATAAATTTTCCTGACGTAAAATAATAATAGAGTCCACAGATATCAATAGGTCCTATAGGCAATGAATTTTGGAGGCATTGCCCAACCCCTTGATGTTCCAAGATAATATCTTATTCATGGAGAACCCATATCCGGGTTGCCTGCTCTAAGCGCCTGAGGTACCCCATTGCAAATCTCAGCCATATCAATGGGAATGTCTGTGAGATTCTCCCCCTCCTCCGGGAATAAAGCAACAGATTTCATTTTTCCTTTGTTATTTTTGTTCGTAGTCTTAGTTGACTTCTGGATAGTAACATTTGTAGAAGATGGAATGGATACAGAATTGTCAGCATTCTTAGGTGGCCTATCAAACACCGCAAGAGCAGCCAGGTCCAGATTTGGATTCCCCAGGATCGACTCAATGTCACTCCGACCGAGTTCCTGGGCGAGTCCGACAGGTCCACTGGGCTAGGGAAATTGTTGTCATCCGCCGGAGTCCTCACGCAATCATCCTAATCATCAAAAATTCTCAGAGAGGAAGGTCCACCCCTATCCGAATATGTGGCATGAAAGGATGCATGGTCATCGACGGATACTGGACCAGTAACCATATCAGGCCGAGTGGTCACATTTTCATGCTCATTTGCTGAGGATCCCCCCATATCATAACTTGATGATTTAAACAAAGGAGGGTCAGCGTCATAGGAGGTGGGTCGGGATTGATGAGAATAGGTGACCAGATCAGGTATATAAGGAGATACATAACCAGGATCCGGAGGAGATAGAGGTCCCACTTAAGGCATGACACGGAAATGGTGTTGGTGTCGAGAGAGGACGGGGATAGAATTCTCTACAGTGTTTTCCCCATCTAATTGGTTTGCTCTATCAGAAATTTCATGAGCAGAGAAGAAATCATCATCAGAAGTAATGGGATTACCTAGAATATTTCCACGAGGGATCCGGTGACAGCCGAAGGTCGTCGCTCCCCACCCACATTTGGCATAGCCCTATGCCTGGAAGAAGGTCTGATGGGACAATTTTCCTTCAAGCGTCCAGTGACATACCAAGCAGCGGAAAAGGACTCCCTAGTAATCAACGCGATGACGGTGCCGCCTCTGACCCCATATAAGATCCACATCCCCTATCAGGCCGCCCACATAGTCCACCTCCACTAGCATCCAGGCGATCCTTTTATCTGAAGCCCCCACAATGCTCGGGTCGATGAATTATGTGCACCCAATAGCGTTTCCAATGGCCCGCAGTGCCTTAAGGGTCCAAAATTCTAAAGGAAGACCTGGTAATTTAACCCAAATGATCCTACTGCGCAGGGCCTCCATGACAGGGTTGAATCCAAGGTACCAAAGTATCAGCTGTAAAAAGCTTCTACCTCTCACCCACATCCGGGAAATGATCTTATATACGTCCTTATCGTCCATGAAATGGACACTGAACCATCCATTTAGTAACATGCTAATTTTGGGCGCATATCCAATAATCGGATGCCACTGATTCTTAATCCAGAGAGCCATGTCCACCTCCCCACCATCAGCAAACATCCAACGTCCAATGACAACCCACCTTTCCGGACTAGCAACCCTGCCATAGAGGTCATCGTAGTCGAGATTGACCACCCTGATATCCATATTGAGCTTAAAAGGATTCTTCTTACGACCACCCCGACGACGATTCTTCTTCGTAGGGATATCGTTTAGCAGATAGTTATGAGGCAATTGTGTCATCGCCTGTTTGATAATTTGAGCCTCAATCTGAAAGTCCTCTGATAAGCTTTGCTAAGACCCTAGAGCAACAGCCTTGAGTCCCACCTGATCAGATGATACAACAGTCGATCCAATTTTCAAAACATCCATTGAAAGAAGCGTGAAGGAATAATAAGGAATTATTCAGAGGATGTACCCTGATAGACCCAGCGCTGACAAAAACAACACCGCCAAATCAGATGCCAAGATCCCTAGATAATTAATCCGCCAAGCGATACCATAAAGATCATAATGATCAGATAAATAGAGGTGTCAGAACCACGGATACTGGCACAGGCAATATATAGCAGTCGCCCGCATTACTTCCAAGATAATCCATCCACAGCTCATCCGCCAACTTTTGAATCCATTGATATATAAACTATATAAGGATAAAATACCTCGAGATAGTAATAAGTGACCACCACCTTTGGAAACAACTTATATAGGAATCGCCACCTCTAAAATGAGCAGAAAGATCTAGATCGGAGAGGTGTCAGATCCCCGAATCCCAATTGAACCAGACTTACAGATCGTCATCAATTCAACCATTGATCCGACCTTTTGATGGCCCAGCCCTCCGACTGTGCTTAATGTTAAAGTGTAATGTTTGGTAACCGTGACAGGTTACAGGTCCCACTCGCCCTTTTGAACTATATGTTAACAAATAACATTAATGTCATTTCGTTATATGCATAGATGTGTTTTAAATGTGATCAGAGATCCGTGGATCGGATCCAACTTGCAGTCACACTTCAATTTAATACCCGTCCTTCTCGCTGGTCCTTGGCGACACCTGTCGATCTCCTAGATTCTATCTCCCCCCACCTTGTGACAAACCCCAACTTTGGTCTACAGTCCCATTCATTTGTTCATTTGCACTATGAGGGTTCTCCGCTCTACTCTTCCCGAGGGTTCTGTTGATGCCTTTCTGGTTCGATGTTCTGTGCGACGAAGTCCTCACCGAGATGATAACTCTGTCGACTATCTGTCTTTCGTTTGTGGTATGAATGATTCTAATCGAACTAAGACGACCCTGTTGCTCTGGACTGTAATGGGTTTGCAGGCTCTTTCGTTTCGCTTCGTTAACTGTTCTGTTTGTGTTACAGGTCGGACCTTCAGTTCTACGCCAATGGTCTAGATCATTCGACCTCTTTCGCCTCCGAAGTAAGTTAACCTTCTATGTTTTAACCTACTCTGCACTTTACTCAGACATTAATGTATTATGTTCCTTGTTATCAGGTTCTGGCACTCAATTTTGGTCTCCTCTCTTGATGCTGCCTTTCCAGTCACAGGTAAATGTTACAATGTATGTGGTTTCGTTTTTGTTGCAATGTATCCTTCGTTTTCTTTTCCAGATTCTGGCGTTTCCAATTTCTAACCTATCTCCCTTTCTGTTCTTGTAGGTTATCCAGGACTGCTGGACACCAACTGTTCATTCTGCTATGAACAAAAGGCAAAAACAAACCGGCCCCGATTCAAACAAACGGGTAGGGTCGTTTCGACTATGAGTCTATCGTTAACCTCGAAATAGGGTTATACATTTTCCTGGTTCCCGCTCTTTTTGTTGTTATGGTCTCGTGGGTTATTTTGCCAAACCCTACTCTGTCATTCCATGGCACAAGGTTTTGGTGCGTTATGTTTTACTTAGTTTGGGGTTTTCAGTTGGCTATAATGTGAGCGCTGTTCGCTCGGGTTCAGAAACCCTTCCACGCACTCTTTTTGTAATGAACAGTGGGGTTACAGACTGTATGAATAAAAACGAACTTTCATATGTTTAAAAAGACTCTTTTTCATTTCAATTGATTCTAAAGGACTTTTGTGCTTTACCTGGAAATCCGTTGGTGAAATGTAGTTAATGGTGACTGGATACTTCTTAACTTTTCTCGCTGGAAATTGGTCCGTGTGCGTTGTGACTTCCGCTCTCTGCTTGTGCAATTTCTTTCTTTGTCCTGTACATTTGTGTCTTCTCCTTACGCAGAAATGTTTACTGTCTGCAATGGTTTCAACGCTCTGGTCTTGGGGTTACAATGCATTATCATTCGCAATGGCTTCAATTCTCTGTTCTTTTGATTACAATGCATTACTGTCTATAATGGCTTCAACTCCCCGTTCTTTTTTATTACAATGTATATCAGTATTGAAAACAAAAAAAAAATACAGGAAATCAATGCATAAAAGAGTTTGCTGTAGATTTAAATTGACAGCTATTTTTTCATTAAAGAAAACTGTAATTCTTCTGGCCTTCCCTGGCTGGAGATTCGAACCCTACGTCTCATCTTTTTCCTGTTTAAATACTTGCAAGGGTATAACAGTTTCTTGCTTTCGGTTGAACTGTCAACCAGAATATGACTTAACTTCCTAGCCAGTTTCTTTTAAAAAAATAAATAAACAACTTCTAACTAACTACTAAAACTAAAACAGTTCATAATCCTAGTCCTACTGTCTTTATCCAATTTCTGAATAATGAAGAAAATAATAATTAAAAAAAACAAGTTTAATAACCTGTCCAACCATACGTGAAATTTTTTTTTTCTGTGAGAGAGTCAACCGTATTTTGCCTCCTCGGAGCTGGATGCTCCTGCATCAGGCTCCCGGGGTGGCAAAAAGTCATGGCTCCATTCCATGAGGTCGTCGATAGAATAACCTGCTTTCTGTATCTGCGTCTTGTCGAGCCACGAACTGTCCTCAATCAGACGGTTCTTCCACTTGACTAAATATCGCATATATTCCTTCCTGTGTGTGCGCCTGGCTACCTGTGTGTCGAGGATCCTCTCGATCTCAAGGGGTTGTGCCATAGGCATCTGTCTCATCCATGAACTTTCCTCACAACTGGTGTCCCGTGTTGGCTTCACTGTGCGTTATCTTCAGGATCAGCAACATAAGGAAACAGATCTGCCACGTTAAATATGGGAGAAATACCTATCCCTGGTGGCAACTGTAACTCATAGGCATTGGTAGAAAAATTGCGAATGATTTTGCAGGGGCCAATATTTTTATACTTCATCTTATTATATTCCCGTTTTGGAAACTGTTCCTTGCGTAAATGCGCAAGGACTTCATCCCCAACATTAAACTGAGCTTCCTGTTGCTTTGAATCAGCTCGCTGCTTGTATTTCTGACTGCTGTCCTGTAACTTCAGCTTTACCTGCTCATGTAAGTCACTCATTGCTTGGGCGAAATCTTCCCCATCAGCACTTCGTTTTTCGAGTTTTCCCAAATCCCGCAGTTCATGCACTCTGCGTGGATGCATTCCATACAAGATCTGGAAGGGACTATAACCTGTGCTGCGATTCGGTGAATCGTTATATGCGAATTCCGCCTGAGCAAGTACACGGTCCCACATTCGTGAATTTTCGCCTATTAAACTCCGTAGAAGGTTTCCCAGGCTCCTGTTCACCACTTTAGTTTGCCCATCAGTCTGTGGGTGGTAAGCGGAGCTGAACTGTAACTGAGTGTCCAACTTCTTCCACAGGGTTTGCCAAAAATGTCCGGTGAACTTCACGTCCCTGTCGGAAATGATGGATCTTGGTAGACCGTGCAGTCTAACAATCTCTGTGAAAAACAAGTGTGCCACGTGAGTAGCATCACTGGTTTTCCTGCAAGGTATAAAATGTGCCATTTTTGAAAACCGATCCACTACTACCATTACTGAATCAAAACCCCGCTGTGTCTTAGGTAAACCCAAGACAAAGTCCAGGCTGACTGAGTCCCATGGTCTGCTCGGAATGGGTAGTGGCATATAAAGACCTGTATTTTGACTGTGACCCTTCGCCAATTAACATGTCTTACACCTGCTTACGTACCTCTGCACGTCCCGTCGCAACCTTGGCCAAAAATAAAAATGCTCAACCTGCGAAAAAGTCTTGTCTATACCGAAATGTCCGGCTAGACCTCCGCTGTGCTTTTCCTGAATAATGTTCTCCCTCATCGAACAGTCGAGAATACATAACTGTCCTCCCTTAAATAGTAATCCTTCCTGCAAATTGTAGTCCAACCATGGACTATTGTTTCTTAACAGAGGGTTTTGGTAGGCCTCATAGGCCTCCTTAAAATCTGCATCTGTCTGATACAGTTCCCTCAGGTGCTCAAAGCCCAAAACCTGCATTGTACTTTCCTGTAAGAGTAAGGTCCTCCTACTCAGCGCATCTGCCACCTTGTTCGCCTGCCCACTAATATGTTTCAGCACAAATGTGAAACTCTGAAGATACTCAACCCATTCTGCATGCTTATGGTTCAATTTATGTTGATGCATAATGTACTGTAATGCAGAATTATCCGAAAACAAAACAAACTCATTACCTAATAGGTAATGTCTCCAATGCTTTAATGCTTGTATAATTGCGTAGAACTCCTTGTCATAAGTTGAGTACTTCTGTCTACTCTCGTTCAACTTTTCACTAAAATACGCGACCGGTCTATCTTCCTGACTAAGCACTACCCCAATGGTTGTACCACTGGCATCACAACGAACCTGGAAAATTTTGTTGAAGTCAGGCAGCCTCAATATCGGCCTTTCTGTGATCTTCCTTTTCAAAGTCTGAAAACTGTCCTCCGCTGCTTCTGTCCAGTGAAAAGGCTGATTTGCTTTCTTGATTGTATCCAACATGGGTGCACAGATTTCACTGAAATTCCTGATGAATTTCCTGTAAAAACTTGCTAATCCGTGAAAACTTCGAACTTCAAATAAACTCTTTGGGGATGGCCAGCTAACTATAGCTGCAACCTTTTCTGGGTCCATCTTCAGTTCGTTTTCTGCAATTACAAAACCCAGATACACTAACTCCCACTGAAAAAAAGTACACTTTTTCAAATTTATCAACAGCTTATTTTGCTGCAGCTTCCTCAACACACTTCGAACATGCCTGAAATGTTCCTCTTTTGTTTTGCTAAAAATCAATATGTCATCTAAGTAAACAATCACAAACTTCCCAATGAACTCTTTCAGCACTTCGTTCATTAAGCGCATAAAAGTACTGGGAGCGTTACTCAGCCCAAATGGCATCACCAGCCACTCGTACAACCCTTCATTTGTCTTGAAGGCTGTCTTCCATTCATCTCCTTCCCGAATTCGGATCTGGTGATATCCACTCTTCAAGTCAATCTTCGAAAAATAAGCTGCCCCACTCAAACAGTCCATCATATCATCCATTCTTGGCAATGGAAATCTGTACCTGATAGTAATTTTATTAATGGCCCTGGAATCTGTGCACATTCGCCACTCGCCGCCCTTCTTTGGAGCCAAAACTGTCGGAACTGCACAAGGGCTCATGCTTTCTCTAATCAAACCTTTATCCAACAACTCCTGTACCTACTTCCTAATTTCCTCGTTGTCCTTAGGACTCATGCGATAAGCTGCTTTATTCGGCAGACTAGCTCCTGGTATAAAGTCAATACAATGACTGATACCTCTCTTGGGGGGCAGTTCATCCGGAAGATCATCCACTACGATATCTCCAAAATCCTGCAACATATTCTGGATTTCCTCGGGTAAATCTGAAATCTTTGTGTGCAATACCACTGTCCTTGGCCTCCTTACAACAGCAAAATTCACATCGTTGTCTTCAATCTGTTTTAAAAACTCTTTTCCACCCAACAGCAGCGCTTTTACCCCACTAGTTTCTGTTGTACCTTCCTCTTTAATGGGTACAAGCGTGTGCTTGATCCTATCTTTGACAAACTTATAATAGTTTGTTTTTCTGTCATGAACTACGCTTCTGTCAAACTGCCAGGGCCTTCCTAACAGTATATGATAGACATCCATTGGCATAACATCGCAGATAATTTTATCCTTATATCTGCCTATCTGGAACTCCACCTCGCACTGTTCATCAACTAACAGTTGATGTCCTTTCTGCAGCCACGATACTTGGTAAGGAGTGGGATGTTTCAGCTTTTTCAGTCCCAAATTTTCCACCATTTCCGTAGCCACCAAGTTATCCGTACTTCCGTTGTCAATGATCAGCTTGCAACACTTACCCTGTGATTTTCAAACTGTCCGGAACAAGGCCTTTCGTTGATCAGGTTCTGCAATCTCCTTTGTTGGTTTTAATAGCACCTTATTTAACACCAAGGCTTCACCTGTCTCTGGTGCGTTCTCCACTTCCTGAGGCGATGCCTCAGCTTCCTCCGGTTGGGCAACATAAGCTCCTCTCCCACCTGCTGGTTCACCTTCAGGACATTCATACGACTTGTGCCCCCACTTGTGGCACCAATAGCACTGGACAGCTCCTCTGCCCCGACGATTTCCTCTCCCTCGCTTGGTTGGTCGTCCTCCTCTAGTGCTGTTGTCCTTTTCTGCTGTTCCTGCAGATTTGGAACTGCTGCCTTCTTCATTTGAACCTGTACTTCTGCCTCTGCCAAAGGCCTTCCCCTTTCCTCTGCCAGATCCACCTCCTCTTCTAGCATTCTGCTTCCTGTTTATTTTCTCCTTTGCCTTCAAGGAAAACTAGTATGCTTCATCTAAAGTTCTGGGTGAGAGAATACCGATTTCATCCAGTATATCCCCTCTCAGCCCATTCACGAACCTTGTTGTTTTTTCTGGGGTATCTTCCATATACCCTGCCCGCAGATTCAACTTATAAAATTCTTCTGTATATTCCTTAACCGTCATTCCCCTTTGCCTCAAGTTCTGTACTTGCCTGTACAACATAATCTGATAGTCTTTTGGCAGAAAATTCACTTTCAACTTTGCCTCCATTCTGGTCCACTTCTTTATAGGCTGTTTATGTAGCCTTTTTCTTTCAGCCTGAACGTTGTCCCAACACAAGGACACATGTCCTTTCAACTTTGTGGCAGCGAACTTCACCTGCTTGTCCTCACTGGTTTCCTCAAACTCAAAATATTTGTTTACTTCACTCAGCTAGTCCAACAACACATCTGCAGACAAACTCCCGTCATAAGTGGAAAGCTCATGTTTTGGCTTATGACTGGATAGCAAAACTGATTTCAACAATCTGAGTTCAGGTGTCACCCCTTCGAACTCATCTTCTGGTTCTGCCACATCTTCATCACTGTCATCCGCTGGGTCTCTCCTTCCCCCAGCTTCCACTGCTGCCAATCTTTCATGCAACATTCGAATCTCCTCGCGCAGTCCCTCTTCTGCTGCCCTTCGGACTGCTCTTCCTCTTCCTCTTCCTCTTCTGCCAACCTCCATTTTTCCTGTTCAGCAAACCCGCTCCGATACCACTTATGATGGCCTAGCCCTCCGACTGTGCTTAATGTTAAAGTGTAATGTTGGGTAACCGTGACAGGTTACAGGTCCCACTCGCCCTTTTGAACTATATGTTAACAAATAACATTAATGTCATTTCGTTATATGCGTAGATGTGTTTTAAATGTGATCAGAGATCCGTGGATTGGATCCAACTTGCAGTCACACTTCAATTTAATACCCGTCCTTCTCGCTGGTCCTTGGCGACACCTGTCGATCTCCTCGATTCTATCTCCCCCCGCCTTGTGACAAACCCCGACTTTGGTCTACAGTCCCATTCATTTGTTCATTTGCGCTATGAGGGTTCTTCGTTCTACTCTGCCCGAGGGTTCTGTTGATGCCTTTCTGGTTCGATGTTCTGTGCGACGAAGTCCTCACCGAGATGATAACTCTGTCGACTATCTGTCTTTCGTTTGTGGTATGAATGATTCTAATCGAACTAAGATGACCCTGTTGCTCTGGACTGAAATGGGTTTGCAGGCTCTTTCGTTTCGCTTCGTTAACTGTTCTGTTTGTGTTACAGGTCGGACCTTCAGTTCTACGCCAATGGTCTAGATCATTCGACCTCTTTCGCCTCCGAAGTAAGTTAACCTTCCATGTTTTAACCTACTCTGCACTTTACTCAGACATTAATGTATTATGTTCCTTGTTATCAGGTTCTGGCACTCGATTTTGGTCTCCTCTCTCGATGCCGCCTTTCCAGTCACAGGTAAATGTTACAATGTATGTGGTTTCGTTTTTGTTGCAATGTATCCTTCGTTTTCTTTTCCAGATTCTGGCGTTTCCAATTTCTAACCTATCTCCCTTTCTGTTCTTGTAGGTTATCCAGGACTGCTGGACACCAACTGTTCGTTCTGCTATGAACAAAAGGCAAAAAAAAACCGGCCCCGATTCAAACAAACGAGTAGGGTCGTTTCGACTATGAGTCTGTCGTTAACCTCGAAATAGGGTTATACATTTTCCTGGTTCCCGCTCTTTTTGTTGTTATGGTCTCGTGGGTTATTTTGCCAAACCCTACTCTGTCATTCCATGGCACAAGGTTTTGGTGCGTTCTGTTTTACTTAGTTTGGGGTTTTCAGTTGGCTATAATGTGAGCATTGTTCGCTCGGGTTCAGAAACCCTTCCACGCACTCTTTTTGTAATGAACAGTGGGGTTACAAACTGTATGAATAAAAACGAACTTTCATATGTTTAAAAAGACTCTTTTTCATTTCAATCGATTCTAAAGGACTTTTGTGCTTTACCTGGAAATCCATTGGTGAAATGTAGTTAATGGTGACTGGATACTTCTTAACTTTTCTCGCTGGAAATTGGTCCGTGTGTGTTGTGACTTCCGCTCTCTGCTTGTGCAATTTCTTTCTTTGTCCTGTACATTTGTGTCTTCTCCTTACGCAGAAATGTTTACTGTCTGCAATGGTTTCAACGCTCTGGTCTTGGGGTTACAATGCATTATCATTCGCAATGGCTTCAATTCTCTGTTCTTTTGATTACAATGCATTACTGTCTATAATGGCTTCAACTCCCCGTTCTTTTTTATTACAATGTATATCAGTATTGACAACAAAAAAAAATACAGGAAATCAATGCATAAAAGAGTTTGTTGTAGATTTAAATTGACAGCTATTTTTTCATTAAAGAAAACTGTAATTCTTTTGGCTTCCCTGGCTGGAGATTCGAACCCTACGTCTCATCTTTTTCCTGTTTAAATACTTGCAAGGGTATAACAATTTCTTGCTTTTGGTTGAACTGTCAACCAGAATATGACTTAACTGCCTAGCCAGTTTCTTTTAAAAAAAGAAATAAACAACTTCTAACTAACTACTAAAACTAAAACAGTTCATAATCCTAGTCCTAGTGTCTTTATCCAATTTCTGAATAATGAAGAAAATAATAAAAAAAAACAAGTTTAATAACCTGTCCAACCATACGTGAAATTTTTTTCCTGTGAGACAGTCGACTGTCTTTTGTCTCCTCGGAGCTGGATGCTCCTGCATCACCTTTTGTCAGAACATCAGTAATCATCTTTCTTAGGAGTCGCCGCCATTTGAGTTCGATGGCCCAAAATAGCTGTTGCCAGATAATCTCAACGGATCCCTTGGTAAGACAAAATGCCAGCCCCAGTCACATCTCACCTAATCCTATAGGATCCCAGCTAATCCGACACCTCAATATTCAAATTCAGAATTAAACCCGCACAAAATTCCGGTAAGAAATCATCGGAATAACCAGAGTTTAAACTTGGCAGCAGCAGCAGCATAAACATCCAGGGCAAGACCACCATCTTGAACACATTCGAAAACCAAAATTCTTGCAAGGTTTGGATATAATAAAAGAGTCAATCCACTTACACCAAAGCTTATACCATTTGCAAAATTCAATTGAAACCCTGGATTCAGATTGATATTGTGGCTCCTGAGAAGAAGATCGCAGAAAATGCCTGCAATTTCCCAGGGTCAACATCGATCAATGAACAGCATAAATGGCAACTAGATGATCAAAATAATATAAGCCAATAAGATGGGCATTTTATACATCACCACTCAAATTACCAAAACCCCGAAATGAGAAGGCCTTTCCCGAATGAAATCATCTGTATCGGACCATGATGCAGCATTCCCCCTATCACCCAATACTTCATCTATCATAACACATCACTCCTACCATGCCAATCTTCTACCAGCTCGACCACCACCAATAAGCTCAAAGATCGTGCAGACAATAAACAATTAGAATCTCATCATGTGAAATCCCAAAGAAACCATAAAAAAGATAACATTCAGGAATCACTTCCTCGCTGGTGCGGTTGTTCCCTTGGCTCATTCCTGTGACGTTAAAGCACCTGCGTTGAAACTCCGTGGATCCATGAAGCTCTCCGTTTGTGCGCTTTAGATATCTACATACATCCATCTCATGGATGTTAATCGCTTACCAACGACTTCCCTTCCTGCAACCACGCGGTTTAAAGACGTTCAGTGTCTGCGTACAGATCAGATTAAAGCCTCTGGAAATTGCTTGAATCTTTTGACTAGAACTAAACGGCATATTGGCCGCCATTTATCTCGGAAATCTAGCTTTGTGAAGGGGCTGCAAGAAAAGAAAACTCAATTTCCTGCCATTGACGTTCCCAAGGGTTCAGTCGCTGTGTATGTGGGGGACGAGCAAGAAGAGCCCGGTTTCTGGGAACTTATACAGAAATGGGTTCGTTAATGGCCAATTGGTGCCGTACTATCGCCTGTCGAATTGCAGAAATCGGAGGGACTGAATACCCTGACAGTCCGATCTCCCTCCTTCAAAGCACCGGTCAGGGGCGAACCAGGCGTCAGGCGCCATCGCGCCGGAAGAACACCATGTTTCTGTCTGAAGTTCAAACGAGCGGACCTGGTTCCTGTGGAAATCATATTCCACATACTCGATAGAACGAGCCCAGCAGTGCTCCTTTAGAAATTGATCAATCCGGCATTTCCCATAGGGTAAAGATATATTGGATGGAGGATCGAAGATGATAATTTTATTGTTGGGTAGTAGGGCCATATGCATGGCTGACACACCTGACTTGTCTATCAGAATCTCCCATTTCCCATCTTCCGATTCCGCCACCGCCGGCACTGAAATGACAAGAAGGAAAAACAGTGCCCACACCACTACGCTCTTGCTTGATGAACGTTCTATTATTGTAAAATATTAATGGGCTGTCACCCTGAAACTGGTGTGTCAATTCACGATACAAAATGTGTGTGGATATACCAAATGAACAATGCGACAGCTCAATTCGCTTCTTTCTCAATGTAACAATTGAGCTCACTTCTCATGAGACATCCACTTTACACCCTTGCCAAAATACCGTTGATTTGACCGTTTGACTAGCCGTTACCCTGCAAAAAAATTTGTGTTCCCTTTAAATAATTTATACAGTAAATATTACGCAATATATCATTTAAAATGATATTAATGAATAAAAATACATAATGAAAAAATAAAATTTAAAATGTTATTAATGAATAAAAATACATAAAATATATGAGGTAATTTTTTTTATTGTTATTTCCCAATTCTAATATCAATTATAAAATAAAAGCATAGTTGTATTATTCATATTATAACTACATAAAAATCTATCACTTTTCACTAATTTAAAAGCATTTAAAAGAAAAATTATTTTTATTTTAAAATGATTGTTTATATATATATAATTTTTTAATTAAAACAAATATTAAAAAATTTAATATTAATTCTATTTTAATTTAAATGATATAAATGATTGATTACATATTAATATTATAATTAATTATTTTATTATTCAATTAATATTTTTTTCAAATAAAAGGATGATGGGTTTTTGTTTCTTAACTCTAACATTTATTATTTATTTTATTTATTACTATAATGGTATGTTTATTCTATTATATTATTCTATTATATCAAAGAGTAATTTTTTATTTGTTTAATAAAATTAGTCAATTGTTTTAGATCTTGCAAAGGAAATGAGGTAAGGCATAAATTCAAGAGTAATTCTGATATATAGAAAATCATTGAAAATAAAAATTAGTAAACAAAATGCTATTCAAAACCAAAAATTAAAGAAAAATCACTAAAGTTATGCCAAATTGACAAATTCCATAGCCTTTCCAACATAGATTGCCTATTAATTTTCAAAGATGGTTTTTCAAGTTCTAATAGCAAATATTTGATAGATTTTGAAAAATACTAGTAGATGAGATCAACTAAATCAATAATATTAATTCATAAACAATATGATGGGTATCTTCCCAAGTCTAAATTTGCATCACAACCTCACAAGTTTTAGACATCATCATGTATTAGATGAAAATGAGCTAGACATCAACTCCCAATTATTGATAAATTTTCGTGTAGAATCTGCAACCTTGATGGGAAAATCTACTACAGTGCACTTGATGATGTTGAATGTCTACAATGTTTTCTCTCACAACATCATCTTTGAAATTGTAAAGAAACATTTTGAATTGAACTCACAACAAACGAGTATTTTAGTCTTTTTTTTTTAAACAGATAAAACAAATTCATCAAGGTAAATTAAGAAAGTACATATATCGAACATGACATGCCTATCCTCACAAGGACAAAGGCCATTTCAAGATAGTCTTCGGATGTCTTGTGTAGTTACAAAAGCAGAAAAAATTGAAGGGAAACAAAGAGATTTCAATGTAATAAATAAGAGTTGCATAGAAAAACATCAAGATGCGCCCATTTCCATATATTAAAGTATTTATTGTTCCTAGTGATTCAAAAAGGAGCCCATGAGTTGAGATGAAACCTCAGATGAGTCTCAAGAGCCCAAATGTCAATATACTCAATTGTAGAAAAGTGTTCAAATGTAGAAAAAATTATCAACAATGCAATTCTCAATAGTTTAGTCTTTTGGGGTGCCCCCTCAACAGTACAGGGTTTACATCTCTTGATGGACAAAATTATAATCTCTATTATAAGGTCATTTCCAAAATCCAATAGGGGTCCGTAGGGAAAAAAGAAAAGGAACTCAAAAAGAGAGGAACTTAAAAAGCAATCAAGACACCCACATAATGAACTATTTCTTAGTACTCTTGCTCAATGAAACACCCATTGAATCTTATTCTTGATAGAAAAATAACCATCATATTGTTTATGAATTAGTTTATCTCATCTCCTACTTGTATTTTCTCAAAATCTATCAAATATTCGCTATTAAAACTTGAAAGACCATATTTGAAGATTAAGAGGCAATCTATGTTGGAAAGGTTATAGAATCTGTCAATTTGACACAATGTAAGTGATTTTAAGTGATTTCTTTTTAACTTCTAGCTTTTAATGAAATTTTGTTTCCTAATTTTTATCTTCGATGCTTAATTGATATAATGCTTATATATATAATTGATATATACTTAAATATAATAAAGGCTCAAAATATAGTGAAGAAAATGCGTATTTACCTTTGAGTGGATCACACACCATGGTAGTTTTAGGTATTACTCCAAAACCAAAACAAAATTTCAACCTAAATAATATTGTGAGAAAACTTGAATAATAAATGTTAAAAATATTTGTTTTTCTTTATAATAAGTGTTTGCATTAATGTTTATGAAATATAAGTAGCTACTTAGCATTACAAGATTTATACCTCATCATAAGATTACCAGATTTTTATGTAATTTCATAATGGAGTAGAATATTTTTCAAAATATTTTATTTATATTGAATTATTAATAAAATAATATTAGATGTTTACTTATATTGAAAAATTGGTTTATTTATATTTTTTAAATTTGGATTAGTGCTTAAAATTTACAATGCTGGGTTAAAGGTTCAAAGTTAGTCGTTACATGGTTCATGTGATAGAGATTATTGTTAAAGTGTTAATAAATTGGTGGGTTAAAAATGAATGGATGTATTTTGAGGGTTAGATGTTAGTTATTAGTGAATTGATGTTTAAGAATTGATGTTGGCTCTCTCATATTACTTCAAATTTCATTTATAAATATAGATTTATTAATTCCTATAATAAAAATTAAGTTTAATCAAAACACAATTTCAACCTAAATAATATTGTGAGAAAAATTCAATAATAAATGTTAAAAATATTTGTTTTTCCATATAATAAATGGTATTGATTAATGTTTATGAAAAATAAGTAGCTACTTATCACTACAAGATTTATACCTAGCCAAATTTTTATATAATTTTATAATACACAAGAATATTTTTCAAAATATTTTATTTATATTGAATTATTAATAAAATAATATTAGGTGTTCGCATATATTGAAAAATTGGTTTATTTAAATTTTTTAAATTTAAAGTAGTGCTTAAAATTTACAATGGTGGATTAAAGATTCAAAGTTAGTTGTTACATGGTTCATGAGATAGGAATTATTGTTAAAGGGTTGATAAATTTGTGGGCTAAAAATGAAGGGATAGTATTTTGAGGGTTAGATGTTAGTTATTAGTGAATTAATGTTTAATAATTGATGTTGGATCTCTCATATTACTTCAATTTTTATTTATTAATATAGATTTATTCATTCCTATAATAAAAAATAAGTTTAACTAAAACACAATTTCAACCTAAATAATATTGTGAGAAAACTTCAATAATAAATGTTAAATTTTTTTGTTTTTCCATATAATAAGTGTTATCATTAATGTTTACAAAAAATAATCAGCTACTTATCATTACAAGGTTTAAACCTCATCTTAAAATTGCCAATTTTTTATATAATTTTCTAATGCAATAGAATGTTTTTCAATATATTCTATTTATATTGAATTATTAATAAAAAAATATTAGATGTTTACCTATATTGAAAAATTAGTTTATTTATATTTTTTAATTTGGAGTAGTGCTTAACATTTACAATAGTGGATTAAAGATTCAAAGTTAGTTGTTACATTGTTTATGAGATAGGGATTAGTGTAAAGCGTTAATAAATTGGTGGGTTAAAAATGAAGGGATGTATTTTGAGAGTTAGATGTTAGTTATTAGTGAATTAATGTTTAAGCATTGATGTTGCCTATCTCATATTACTTCAATTTTTATTTATTAATATAGATTTATTCATTCCTATAATAAAAATTAAGTTTAACCAAACAATCTTTTTTCTAGTAAGATCAATAACAATGTCATTCAAATACAACCAATTTCAAATAAAATCATTCACAGCTTTAAATAAAATTATTAAAAATAAATCAACAAAACATATTATTTTCTCTTCAGAATACATCTCTAAAAACTACTTTCAATAATATAAAATCTTTAATCCAGAATCATAAAAAATTAATAATTTATATAAAAAAATAAATTTAATATTTAAAACAACATTGATAAATTTACCATCTAAACAAAAATACATTTTTCCAATAAAATCATTAACCATAATTTAAAAAAAAAAAAACAAAAAACAAAAAAAAAAACAAAACACTAATTCATCATTCAATGAGAGTGTATGAGCTAGTAGAAGTGCAACATATATCTACTATAAAAATATATGAAATAGTTAGAATTACTCTAAAAATTAGAATTTTTATATGGTGTGGGTTATTTTTTTAATGTAATATTAATTTTAATTATTTATAAATTTGAAATAATAGTTTTCCATAGTGAATTTGAATAATAATAGTGAATTTGAATAATAATATTAATTTTATAAATTGAAAAGAAAAATATTATAATTATGAAAAAAATTATAAGGCAAGAGTAGCTACCCGCACAAAAGGTTTAAACTTTAAAGACAATGCTAAAGAATTTACTTGACTTTCAAGTCTGTGTTTCCCAAACAAAGGGTTTATGCAATCCCATCCACACTTCCCTATTTTCCAAACAAAGGGTTTATGCAATCCACTGAGATATACTTGAATTTTATTGTTGGGTTTTCCTAGACAAAAGAATCTATTGCGCTCATTCAAAATGTTGAGGTTTGAACTCCAGTTGATCATATACATTTCCCATTCACTATAGTCATTGTTAAGTATATGGAAGTATCCAAATAAGAACCTACATTTATTCATTTAATTAATACTTTAATTTGTAAATGATAATACTAACAATTTGAGGCTCTTCAAAATTCTGAAACACTGCACCATGATAAATGAAATTAATAATAAATTATTAAATCACAAGTATTTTAAATCTTGAGGAAGTGTTTAAACAAATATTCAAATTCCCTGGAATATCACTTTAAATTGTGCGTGTAGTCCACATAATGTAAACCAAATTAGACATTAGATCCACTAAACAGTTCTAATTGTCCAAAATCTCCCACACAATATAAATTCTGACATCAACACCATCCCTGTCATTCATTTCTTGACATTGCAAATTTGATAACAACTAAATCTTATGTTGAAAACAGTGCATTTTTTGGCCTCCACTATCACTAAAACATAAAGGGGGGTTTTAAGACAATATTTAAGACAATTTTTGGGCAAATTGTCTTAATTTGAGACAAAAGAAAACTTGTGTATTGTCTTTAAGCGGGTGTCTCAAATTAAATCGTCTTAAAACTAAATTGTCTTAAAATATTGTCTCTATAAAGACAATATATAACACAATCATTTTTGTCTCTCCAAAGACAATTTCATTTTTGTCTCTCCTAAGACAATTTCATTTTTGTCTATCCTAAGACAATAGTTGCACTACAACACAAAGGGGGGTTTTAAGACAATTTTTAGGTAAATTGTCTTAAGTTGAGACAATTTCATTTTTGTCTCTCCAAAGACAATAGTTGGAATTATAGACATATTGTCCTTATGGAGACAATGTCTTTAATCCTATCCATTGTCTCTGTAGAGACAACATAAAACAATGAAGCCATAAAAATATCTCACCATTAAAATAAATCAATATAAAAATATTTAATTAAAAGTATCAACAATATCATTGAATAATTCATGTTAGGGTACAGTGGAATCAAACCACCAACCTCCTGCATGGTAGTGCTCTTCCAATGAAGCCAACCAGATTCCAATGAATTACGTTAAAGATTACATAAGCGAAGTCCAACCTAGGTTTTCATCATTGGAGAGTTCTAGACAACACTAATAACCATATAACACAGTAACTCAAAGTGACCTTGAAATGACAAAAATTTAATTCGCAATTATTGATGACAAAATCCTTTATCCATACATTAAGCAATAGATAAATCCAAACAAATACTCACAGGTCTAATTGGTAAGCCCTTGTAATTGTGCATGATAGAAAGCTTTATAGGTGTGACCACTGTTTTTCCATTTACAACTTCAGAAAGCCCTTGTTCCTATGTTCCTACAGTTACAGCAGCATCCCCATCCCCTTTGTGTTCTAATATTTTTAAAGATTCCCCTTTATGCTTTGGAAGATCAAACTTACACTTAGCACCATATACTTGCAAATACCTCTCTTGACAAAAAAATGAGATCCACAACAAGAAATTCAGTAAACTAATAGTTCCAAAAGCAAAAATATAATTCGATTAGAAACAACTGTAGAACATGAAAACACAAAACTCATCACTGCGTATCTTACAGCACACTCAGGCTCCCAGGCCTATCTGGTAGTGAAAAAGTAGCAGGTTTGACCTACAAAGGCAAGAACATATAAATTTAAGGACTGATTACATATCATTTTAAATGGAAGACAAAAAATAATGGATGAAAACACAGGCTGACTTGAGTACTTGACTTCCATCAACATTCTCCTCTGGTTTTAAGGTTGCCAACCTATCTTTTGGATGGTGGAACTTGCATTTTGAACCAAATTTGCAGATGCTAGTTTTCATATAGTAATGAGTCAATAACATGAAAAATGTTGTTCTCCAGAGATTGACAATGCAAATTTTAGAGGTATGTTTTCTTAATTATTATCAACAGATCTTGAGTAAATTTCAATTCCTGGAATTGGACCAACTGTTGGTAGCTTATTCGCTTACTTGAAGTCCCAACCAAGCCTACCTCTAGATTGATGAAGCTGCCATGTCTCCTAAAGATGTTTTATTAAGTATGAGAAGTAGAATTTAAATCTATACTCTGTGGCATTCTCTTAAAAACAGTCATTGAATTCTTGTGATATAAGAGTAGTCCAACAATAAAGAAAGTCATCATTTGTTATCAAAATTCTTACTTCATCAAGTATTAATCTCTTACAGTAGGAGTAGTCTTAGGAAGAGTTTCTCTTCATCCTACAGTAGGGCTTCATAATCAGCAGCTGCTTAAAAGGCAGAGTAAAGGTTTCTTCATCAGCAAATAAAGGTTCAACATTTCATATCAGTCTTAAAATTACTTATCTCCAGCGTATCAAATTGAAGATAGATGAGAATGACATTAATCCTCTTTTAGTTTTGAGAAAAAAAATGTCTTCTAATTTTTAATGATTGCCACAGTTTGTCGATTTGCCAATATTTTCACCAATTCTCCTATGTACCAATACCCGGACCCTTGGTAATTTTTTTCCAATACAAATCATTTCAACAATGGATTTAACTACCTAACCCCTAGCCTCAATATATAATAATATTAATATAGTCAAATGTCACTAACATAGTAACTAGCTTATATGTCCATTTTCGAATCTAGCATTCTATTGGCCATGATATAAACAGCCAAAATTTTTTTACTACCAAGCTTTAAAAAAATGGAAAAAAGAAGGTTGTTATTAGAGAGGTCTCTAACCAGCTTTTCCTTTCACAAAGGGAATGGACGAATCACCCTTCTTCCAGGCCTTAAGGCTTGAAATGATCACACCTAGGTGTATCCCACCTAGGATGACTCCAAAACGAACAGCATGAATGCTTCCAGTTATGAGAAATGAAAGAAAACCCCCAACAAAAAGAAGTGCACCTCCATCACGTGAACATTTGCAACAACTAATTTTATAGCAACAATAAAGAGCTCTCATAGTTTTCTTGCTCAGAATGATACTTCCAAGTATTATTGTTGTGTAATGTTTGTTGCGTGCTCATTTCAATATCATATCTACCATGGCAAGATTGTAGTGCTAACTATAAAATGAATATCATAAACATAAATATCATAATAGAGAAAAAATTAGCACTCTTACCATATGGAATACCAAGGCAAAATTCATGAACTTTAGACTGGTTTTTAAGATCATCTAGGTGAACACCAAAGGCAGTTTCAGCTACATCCTTCACAGTCTCAGGAACATTTTCAACCCAAATTGAAAAATTTTCTTTTCCATTTACATGGATTTCCTCTGCAGTTGAAGTTAAAACTGCTCTCATATTTTCTTACTGTAGTCTAAACTGCTCTGTCATATCCTTTAACACTATCTTTTCTTTTTCAGCATAGACATCATATGCCTCTTTTGAAATTGCCTGCATTCTAGAAGCATGTTCCTTGAAAGCATCAAGGGACTGCTTAAATGCTTCCTCAGTGTTATCTTCATTTCTTACATTTTCCACTTCAACATCCGAGGAAGCCTACGCAATTGAAATTTAAAAAAGTAATATCAACTCAGCAACTATATAGAAATATCATAAACATAAACACCATAATAGAGAAAATATTAGCGCTCTTGCCATATGGAATACCATGGCAAAAGTCATGAACTTTAGACTGGTTTTTAAGATCATCTGGGTGAACACCAAAAGCAGCTTTAGCTACTTCCTTCACAGTCTCAGGAACATTTTCAACCCAAATTGACAAATTTTATTTTCCTTTTACACAGATTTCCTCCACAGTTGAAGTTAAAACTACTCTCATATTTTCATATTGTAGTTTCAACTACTCTGTCGTATCCTTTAACACTACCTTTACTTTTTCAGCATAGACAACATATGCCTCTTTTGAAATTTCCTGGATTCTAGAAGCCTGTTCCTTGAAAGCATCAAGGGATTGCTTAAATTCTTCCTCAGATTCATTCGATTTCTTCTCAAGTTCATTTCTTACCTTTTCCACTTCAACATTTGAGGAAGCCTGCGCAATTGAAATTTAAAAAAGTAATATCAACTTAGAAACTATATAGCAAAATCAGAACCAATCAAAGAAAAGCACAACATATCCAATAAAACAACAAGAATGAGATGAGACTGCCTTCCATTTACCCAATTGTATTCAAAAAAATTTCAATACAACCAAAGAAAATGTCAATAAATGATTCCGAGTACTTCAGTGTCTTACAAATACAATAAATTTTTGTATATAAATCGTTAATATGGGAGGCACCTAAAACAGACTTTATGCTTGCACAGTTAATCATGTATAATGCTTATTAATGGTTTCCGTAATCACAATGGTTAAATTCTATCTAAGATTTCAGTGCATATAAACAATGCAGATGCCATAAAATGGAGTATAGATGTGTAGGCCTTTAAACATGCATCCACAACCCACCATATATAGTCAGTTCACAAACAATAAGTTACATTTTTATTAAATTGAAGACATGGTATAAAACTAGCTCAAAACTCCATCTTGTGGCAGATTGACCATAAAAAATTAATAGGGTGAAACAAAAGTGACACTCAGACACATCATAGTGATAGCACTGCTATACAGTAATCTTGAAGCCCTATAGTAGCATCTTTGAAAGAAAGAGTCCTGAAGATGTACAAAATTGTGGACATCTTAAGATTTTTTATGATCAGACCTCCTTGATATTTGAGATCTCTTCTCTTGCACACCGTACATCAGAAGTTTGTTTGGACCCTCCATTGGATTCTGAAATAAGTAAAATGTTTCTATTTATTTTAAAATAACAGAACCCCAACAAACCTTGTGTTTGAGTTGGAATTTCTTCCTTTTGGAATCTGAAATCATCCAACTTCCAAGATGCACCTAATCGCCTTCAAGCTTTGACCCATGTGTCCCTATATTGTGCACAAACCATATGCTTCAGAGCTACCTTTCGATGGCAGAGATAAAAATATTATGTATCCTTAATGACAGATTGAGATTACGAATACAAGCATGTATTAGTCAGCCCCTCACTCATCATCAGAATTAACCAGAGCTAAACTTAGTAATGGTATTTTTGGATGGGGAGAAGTTTTATATTCACGTAAAAAAGGGAAATGTTTTGTGGGCATGTTAACCTAGGTGGCATAAAATATCGTCTCACAGAATTCATTAACCATGTCAAGTTTGTGGTGTGTTCCGCTGGTTTGTTTTTTTTTTGGTGGGAAAATGTTTTCATTCTATTGACATTATAATTACCATAGATGTACAAAACTACCCCAATGCCAGGTTGTCAGGGAGTTTGTAGGGGGTAGCTATTCTATATAGATAGTCATTGAGAAGATTTTACCCCTCATTTTCTTTGCATACAAATTTTTCTGATTGAAAATTTTTCTTAAACATAACAAAATGCTTTACTAAATCTTTATCGTGTGCCTTTTGGTCCTGGTTATCTCCAAACAAAAATTAAACCTTGATCAATGTCATGTCATTATTTGCTACTTGCTGGTAAGCTGGCCTGGGGTATTACTGTTGTTGGCCTTCATTTCGATTGGCATTGGCGGTCAACTACTTTGGCTCATTTTCTTGTAGACTAATGGAGGCAATATCCATCTCCAAGCTTGCAAAGTCAGTTGCTGTAAAAGAAACTATTGATGAAGCTTTTATCCTCATTATTAAATTTCTAGATTGGATTTTTTAGTTCTTAGAGGTCGTATCTGTCTCGTTGCAGGCTCTGCTGTAACAAATTCTATGACTTGTTTGGGGGCTTTCGGGACTGCTTCCTGATGTTTCATGTTTGTATTGATTAAGTGCAGTTGAGACCTTGCCAAGGTTTGCTTAACCTAAATGGTGAGATTTCCTGTTTGCATGAATATGGTCCTTTTGTCTGACTTTGCCACCGTCTCTGCTTCTTTAGCATCTGTCTATGTCTAATTCTGGTGCTATTCTCTGGCTTTTCTCTTCTATCCACTGATTTATCATCTCCAGGCTCTCCCTTCAGATATGATAGAACACTCCATATCAGCTATGTCTGGGGTTGATTTCTGGTAAGATGGATACTAGGTATTGTTGTTACTGGCCTTCTTCTGCACCTCTTTGATAGTGAATTGTTTATCCCCATCTTCTTGTTGAGTATGGGAGCCATTTTCCTTCTTCAAGGTTGCAAAATCAGTTGTTGTAGGAGACATTATTTTTTCTCCTCATTACTAGAATTCCTGAGTATCTTTTTGTAGTTCTCTAAGGAAGTGGCCTCTGATTTCTTTGCTTGCTCTGCTATTACTACTTCAATGAATTGTTTGAAGGCTTTCAGGACTACTGCATCTTGATATTCCATGTTTGTGTTTATTCAGTGCAGCTAAAGCCTGCCAAGGTTTGCTTGATCTCAAGGTTGAGGTCTCTTTCCAGCATGAATGCAGTCCTTCTGTATTTCCCTTGATCCTTTCTATTTCAACAGTTGTCTCTTTGTATGATCATTGATACCATCCTCTGGCTGCCCTCTTGTATCCATTGACACAGGTATTGATTCAGCATTGTTAAGCTTGCTTCAGATATGATAGTATGCTCAACTTATTTCTGGACTCTCTTGAGCCTAGCTGGAAGCAATGATATCCTTTTGCAATAACACCCTTATAAAGGATCCTCTTGAGCTAAAGGTATCCCTGAGGTCCTGGCTTTCATGGTGTTGGTTGCTGAGTAGTAGTTACTAGTAGGTAGGAAGACGAGAAGAAGAAATAGGGCTTGGTTGATATATTTTGCAGGGGCGAAAATAGAAAGGAGGAAGATGGCGGGGATGAAATGGGAAGGCATGCAAGTCTGAGTAAGTAACTCATAATGCAGGGAAGGGTAAAAAGGTGCCAAGATTTGGAGTTAATGCAGGTTATATTTTTATTAGGTTTTGGGACTAGTTGTTGTCCAATCTGAAAATTGAAGGGTGATTGTTGTTAATGTGTGATGAGAAGCTATTTTGCATGGATTAATAGATCATGAAGGCAGGTAAAGGATCAGCAAAATAAATAGCCAATGATTTTATGTCACTGGTTAAGAAAGGTGACTAAATGCATGGGGGTGGAGCACTAAGAGATAAAACACGAGATAAAGAAATGGGGATATAATTTTCTTTTGTGTACACCACAAAAGAAAATGATATCTCCCTCTCACATAACTGTCATAACTATCCTGCTAGCGAAATTTTTGTTGGAGAACAAAGACCCTAGCATATTAAATGTCTTGCCAATATTAAATGAGATCAAGTTTCGGTTTTTCCAAGCATGCAAAGGGAGGTCGAATTAGTTTTCAAGATTGACAAAATTGGCATTAGTAAATTTGACTTGGGATTCTTAATGGCTTAATAAAAGTTAGAAACTCATGTTAAGGCTTTAAATGGCAAGCTTAGTTTACTTCATTTTTGGTAATTATGAGAATGAAGTCAACTTGCATTTCCTGCTTGGTAAATTTAGTAACAATAGATTTTTCTATGCCTTTTCATTGCATTCAATGATGTAATAATAAAATTAAGATTAGGATTTAGGCTTTGAAAAATTAACAGACTTGCTAATCACAACAAAGAAGGCAACTAGATTTTAAGCACACAGAGATTCGCACCTCAGTATTTTTATTCTGATCCTTCTTGTTGTTCAAGAGCCTGATTTTAAGGTGCATCTATGCTAGTTAATAGGAGGTTTTGATGTACCTCCAAAACACAAATTTGGTTTCCGTTGATAATATTTTTTCATTTGCTGCAAAGCTATATGCCAAGCATGGAAGGTCTTGGATGAGTGGATGTATAGGATGAAACAAATGGTTCTATGTCCTTTGATTAGACGTTTTTATTTTAGTACTTTTCCTATCATGCTTAACTTAGAGATTGCTTTTCTACTCCCTTGATATGTGTGGTAGATTGTGACTGACTCAATTGATGAATTTCTGGTTATCCATGGATATTAATATTCTCTTTCTTTTTATTCTATCATTTTTTATGGCAACTTTTGTTCATCCAATTTTCTATGTTATTTTCTTGGTTGGTAAAATGCAGAGATATAGATGCTGATTTATTATAGATAAGGATTTCAAATTCCTCTCCAGGAATGGTATAAATACTGTTAAAATTTCTGTTGGGTGGTGGATTGCATATGATCCAAATCCTCCAGCACCTTTCATAGGAGGATCTTTACAATCTATCTATAATGCTTTTAATTGGGCAAAGTGAGTTTTGGATGCCATCATTTCCTATTTAAGGTTTTGAAGAGGTGCCACTTGCAGTGTTTAATTTTAAATTATATAGGAAGATTTTTCAAACCTTTAAGAAAAATGACCACGATAGTATCATAAAGGTTCAGAAAGAAATGGGTATATCATTTTATTTTGTGGTGTAGGGAAGGGACATAAAGATAAAAATTCATACTGACTTACTGTTTTGGTTGTAATCATTATGGTTTAAAGTTTATTTTTGACCTCCTGGTTCACAAAATGGAAGGGAGCATAGTGCCAACATAGATGGTTCTGTTGACTGGTCTAACTCTTCCGACCATATTTCCCGAAGTTTAACTGTTATTGATTTACTTGCTTCGAGGTGTGTGTGTACCATGCAAATTGTGCTTCCAGTTCTATTATATGTCACATAAAGAGGTTTCTACATGGGATTGTTGATTGTCTAGTAGAGCGAAATTCTTTAGAAATTGATTTTTAGGTATAGAGATATAGGAACTCAAATTTCCCAATGCACATATTTATGGATTACCACAAGTAATTACATTAAGTAGCAATCATTAAATTTTTTCATAAAGGAGTGCATATGGTGTTGTAGGAAGATTGCTAAAGTCATTTTTTGTAGAAATGAATATCAGATTTTTGCGTGATAAAGAATTCTCGTAGTAGAGATTTTATGCAAACAGATGCATCTAGTGCTGTTGAACCGAGATAAGACCTTTTTGTATAAAATGGAAAGCTTTCTTTGTGCATGGGATACATATATTTAAAATAATTAGGCTTTAGTATGTGCAATAGCTTGAATATAATCCAAGGTCCTGATGCTATTACCGTGTTCTAAGTAGATAGAGTAACTATAGTATCCTCTTAGGTATTGAATTGTTGAATGAACCTCTAGCAACAACTGTTCCTGTGGATGTTTTTTCTTCCTATTATTCAAATGGATATCAAACTGTGTGGAAGCACTCTTCCACAACATATATTATCGTGTGCCAGAGGATTCGAAATGCTGATCCACATGAGTTGTATCAAATAAATGATGAATTTTCAAATATCGTTGTCGATGTTCACTACTATAATATTTTTGATGATTATTTTGATAACAAGACTTCCCAAGATAATATCGACTTCACCTTTAAGGACAGAGAACCCCAAGTGGAAGCTTTAAACAACACAAATGGTCCTCTCATATTTTTTGGTAATATGCAAGTGTCTTCCTTGATCCATCCCTTGTATGCTATGTGATGATATTAATAAATTTTGTGGTTTGTTTTCAATTATTGATTGAGTTAGCTTTGACACTATGTCCCGGGTGAATGGAAAAACAAGTGGAAGGTGCAAGGAGCTTCAAGATCGAAATATCAATAGTTTTGTGATGCCCAATTACAAGCTTATGAAAAGGCTTCATTTGGTTGGCCATATTGGACTCTAAAGAACGAATAGAAGCATTGGGACTTTGAGTGGAATATCAAGCACAACTACCTTAGATTAGGTAGGATAAAAGCTTCATTGACATATCATATCCTTAATTCCAAAAAATTATTTTCCTCAATACAAAAATCATAATCACTTGCAATTTCTTTAAGCACAAACATTTCAAATAGCCTCTATCTTGAGTCAGCCATTAAATCACCATGAAAGGAAAATCATAGTAGGCACTCACAAAGTTATAACTCCCAGCAAAGTTACTGCATCACCTTTGCGTCTTCACAATCAATGCTCTTCAATCTCCTTGAATTTAGTTAGCCTCTTCTATTTTTCATTCCTTATGGTGGCTGATAACCAAATTTTTGTAGCATCTCAGATCAAGTTTCTTGCACTTGTCCTTCACTCTATAAAAGAGGCAAAATACCTCAATTGTTTTACCAATTGCAAAAATACCATTCATGAAAATATTATAATTTGTAGTATTTAAATAAAATACCTTTTGAAAAAAGAAATAAACCAGTCTCTGGGCCTCAGAATAATTGTGCTTAGGCATTTATTCATGTTCGATAGATAGTATTTTTCATAAAATAATTCAATGTGTTCAAAAGCTTTATGAGTTAGGCCCTGGAAAAGAAGTGCATTTAGAACCTTGCTGGAATCATCAATGTCTTGTCTCATATCCTAAAAATAGTATCGATCAACATCTTGGAAATAGGGTCCGTGGGCACATGTCTATGTTCCAACATCCTATACAAAGTGTTTCTTGCATACTGGCTGGTTGTGATTTAGTAAGAAGCTTTGTGTAAGGGTAACTATCACTATCGAGGCAACAATTATAGGATTCCTCCACAACATTATCATAAGGAGTGAAAAACTTGCCTCGACCATACCTTTCTTGCATTGAACAAGAATCAATGCCTTGAACGTTGAAGGATCCTAAATTATCTACTTAATTAACTGCCCAAAAATCTTCTCTACTTTTTTTGTTTTCCTATGTCAACAAAGATATACAAACAGAGAACTATAAGTGGTAACTAAACAGTACAAAATTTGTTGCCTTGAGCAAAAAGACCTTCTACAACAGACCATATAAGATCTCCACTGCCTTATCAAACTCTCCTCTTATGTAAATGATCCTAATCAGAACAGTGTAAGTTACAGAAATGGTGCAAACAACTAAGCATCCATCAATTAATTACGAGTAAAGGTATCCATTAAAGTTACCCTGAATAACCTTATGTGTTTACTAAAACTTATTCACATTACAGATATCCTGAGTGATTATATTACACAAAATCATTTTGGCTCACACCATATCCAACCATCTCATTTAGAGGCCTCAACACTTTTCCAAAGTGATCCTTCTCGCAAAAATCCTGAATCATCGTAGCGTAAGCCACAACATTGTGCACAACACAAGGGCTTGTCTTACTTGTTCCTATTCCACAAATTATATACATCTTGCTACCATTTCTACAGAGCACATCAAACAAAGTATTGTATATAACAATATCCAAGTTGCATTTCCTATTCCTCATATCCTAAAAGAATCCCAAAGCTGCATCCACCTTGGTCGATAAGCAACACTCTTATGAAAATATTGTAAGTACAAAAGTCAGGAAAAATCCCCTTGCTCACTATACATATGTGTAGATACCTTGGTTATAATGGAGGATTTATTTATGGAGAATATCGATGTGTCTTATGTGCTTTGCAGCAAGACTATCTATGAAGAATATCTCTCAAGATGGCATCATTAGAATCAACAACTAATGTGCTTTCAAAAAATCATTTTCCAGGTATTTATACTGGTAATAACTAACGGCCTCTAGATTTTGTGAGGTGCATACAAAAAAGGCAAAGAAATGAAAATAAATTAATAATAAATAACGGATTAAGATATAATCCATACCCTTGACGGGTATAGATTAAGACTCTAGTTGGCCTTGAAGCCACCTTGGACCTAGCAGAAACTAAAAGTTACAAGCTCAATTTTGATGGAGCCACAAGTGGTAATCCAGGTGAAGGACAAAGTAGTGGATTAATCAAGAAAAAAAAAGGAGAAATCAAGTTCGCATATTTTAGATATATTGTCAAAACCTCAGATAACCAAACAGAGGTTGCAACCCTAGCCAAGGGGGGTTTATGTGGTGCACAACCCATAATTACCATGCCAGTAGAAACCAAAGGGACTCAAACCTCTTGACTGATATCCCGAAAAAGAAGGCAACAAGTTTGTATTGGTTGTGAATTGAATGGATCAAAAAGATCCTAGAAGAATGATACCTTGGCTTCAACCATGCCAGAAGATTAGCTAACAAAATAGCAAATCAAGCAGTCGCTGCAAAATTATGTTCTCATCCAAATCAAACCACACAGTCAAAAAGTCAAAGGGATGGGAGAATAGGTCGAATAAATTTATCAACCCCATCACCAGAATAAATAAACTGACATGAACCTTGACGATATCACCTAGATTGAGGAAATCTAGCAAAAGGCATGGAGGAAACTTCCCTCTATCACATTCCTCACTCTCATCTGAAGGAGACGCACAGGAGTATGCGCTTGATAAGTGCCATGGGGAGCAGCCCCATTTTTTCTTGCAAGGGGAGAAAACAGAAAGTGCCTGCCCTTAGCATGGAAAAACTCCAGGAGGAAATAAGACCTCTCTGGCAGAATGTAAGCTCGTGCCTACAAGCTGTGGAGAAATCAATTAAAACTAGTAGAATAAATATTGGAGAAAAATGGCCACACTATAACCATAATAAAGACAATAATGAAGGATTTCGAAATGCACGATGAGGACAGCCTTATTAAGAAAATGCAAACAACTTTCGATGCAGCCATTGAGAAACAAAATGTGGACGTCTATTTCGATGCCTTGAGAGACTACATATCTGAGCTATGGGGAGTGAAAATTTATCAGCTTTTCAAATTCAAGAAGGTGGATTGATTTCTTTGGCATCTATACTCAATTTTCTGAATCATTTATTTTTTATTAACATAATGATCTTCCATGTCTTGTTTTGTTTCTGATAGGAGGGGAAAAAGAGGTCACCGCCAAGGGTGACTTGGCTGACTTCAAGAGGATTCTGTAGGTTAAAGAATCTCCTATCGGAGGGAGAAAAAAACGATTGGGTTGTGCATATTAAACCTCTCCATCATTTTTCAACCATTTGAACAAGAAATTCATTCTAGGAGCTCCTATATATCTCAAATATTGAATCTAAAATTTCATTTTATGCTTTTCAGAAAGATATCATTTCTCGTCGTTCTGAAGATTATTCTTTAGATGCGTGTCAGAACGTCATTAAGAGTGTCCTGAAGGATATATAAGAGACAGAGTGGGTTGTTGTAGGTCTTCTTTAAGCGATTGGAAACTGTTACTTCCAAACGAATTGAGTGCCTGTTTGTTGTAGACGAGATGCTTATATTGGCCCAATATTCTAACTAGTTTAATCAAAAGGTTGAGCTGTGGAGGCAGATCAATTGTGGAGAAATAGCAGTTATAGTGAATTACTCCACTATAGGAATGAAAATTCCTATAGAGACTATGAGCCTCTGGTTAAAATGGCCAGTTTTCAGTTTTCAGTAGAGACTATGAGTCTCTGGTTAAAATGGCCAGTTCTCTATTTTGTAAAGAGAAAATGGTTATAGTGTGGCCATTTGGTTAAATCAGTTTTCAGCAAAGAATATGACTCTCTAGTTAAAATGGCTAGTTCTCTATTTTATAAAGATTTGCGAGTATTTCTGAATTTCAGAATTTTGTAAATGAAGAGCTGTGACGAGTAGAGCCAACCTATATAAATAAGATTCTGATTACATGAATGTCGATGGTACAGGTTTCTATCACGAGGGAATCTAAAACCTGTTAGAAACTTATATGAATCTATGCAAAACTGTATGTATCAGTTTGCAACAGAGGCTTTAGGAAAATACAGCTATTCTTATACAAAATTAGAGGAAAAAATAAAATCTGAATAACTAACAAACACATCCATCAAAACAAAAAAGAGCCTTGATCGAAACGAAGGAACTGTCCACATCCTGAAAATTTTAGGGTAAATTACAAGCAAGGAAATTTTCAGACATCATCATGTTGAGGTTTACTTCACTTAATGTCGTGAATATCAGCAGGAAGAGCATTAGGATGTGTATGGAGACTTACTGGGTATGAGAGATAGGAGAGCTGAGAAGTGTAAATGTGAAATCTCTGCCTGTTTGGGGATGAACCACATGCCTTTTCAAAGCCTGCTCATTATTTTCATCCTTCCGAGCTACTTCCAACATCTTTACAACTCTAACTAAGAGAGCTCAAACAACTGTATCCAGACTGGTTGCTGCCCAAAACTATATCTAGAATGGTGGCAATGCGCATTGCTCTTTCCCCAAGAAAACTCGAATGCTCAAGCAGCTTCCACCAAGAAACCCCAAATTCTCAAACAGAAAAATGTATCGAGAATGGTTACAATGCGTGTTGCTCTTTCCCCAAGAAAACCCAAATGCTCAAGCAGCTTCCGCCAAGAAACCCCAAATGCTCAAACAGAAATGAAATAAAGGTCATTCATGCCACTTTTTCTTTTCGAGCCCTTTACATATTTTGTTATTTTTTTCTATTTATTTAACGGGCCCTAAGTTTTGGTATGAATATCATGTGAAGGTTCACGTACAACCTTTTTCTCCGATTTACATATGGATTCATTTTTATTTTCGTCTTAAAACTCGTTAACATAAAATCAAGGAAAACTATAATTTAAATGCTTTTAAATTGGTGTATATATATGTTAATTTATTAATGATATTGTTTTTTATTTGTTTTATTAAAAAATTTAAATGTTGTTATAGGAAATTATAGAGAATTATAGATGAGATGCTTAATTTAATTTTAATAAATTACAATTTTATACTTATGAACATGTTATTTTTAAACCATCGTTCATTTTCTCTTTTACCCATGACTTTTTCTCTTCTTGAGTCATCCCTTTTAGAGAAATATCTAAGAGGAAAGGGAGTGTGAATTCTTCTTGTATCCCTCTCTTTTAAGGCGATAGCCTTCAAGGTCCTTTCTTCTTCTCTTAAACCTTTTTCTATGCTTAAATCCATTACGTTATGTTTTGTTGAGAAAACTCATGATAACCCTATGGTGAATCACCCCATGCAATTTCTATCTTAAAGCCTTTGCTTTGGTGGAACATGGTTTAGAAGGGCAATTTATTGGACCATGGCCAATTCTAATATCAACAGACTTGTGGAGAGTGAAGAATTGGAAGGTTGTGGTTCAAGTTCATCTCTTTCATTATTTTTATGGTTGAGGAATCTATGCCTTCTTGTTTGGGGAAAAAAAAGTGAGAGATTTGATTTTTCACAATAAACCGTATTCCATGGGGTTGGGAAACACATACATAACTCAATGGACTTTAGAATTTGACCTATAAGTGGATGTGCCCTCTATTGTCCCAGTCTAGGTTCGTCTTCCTCAACTTCTCAAGAAATTTAATCTAAATCAAGAGACACAATTCTACTCTACTACTCTACAGAAATTAATTCACAATTTAGAACAACATTCACAAACATCCATCAATCACATACACAAGTACACATATTTATCTAGGGGAAACCAACTCGTAAAAACCCCTTAAGATTGCTTGCATTAATCAAATGAATAGAGAATCTATTACAATTACTAGCTTGCTCTCAGCTCAACTTGCAAAATAATAATTGTTCTCTCTGTTCAATGAGAAGTTATGACCTAGAATTAATCAATTTATGCCTCCACCTAAGCTCCTATTTCCTTGCGCAAATCCTAAGGAAATTGGGCCCCTATTTTTTAGGAATTTCCTCCAAATTGATTGTGTAATTCCCAAGGATTGATCTCTGATTGCATGCAACACATGTAGACTCAAGACTAGTCTACAACTGATGTTACATTGGCTTAGAATCTCCACCACACTTGAGCAATTCAAATTCCTTGCATGCATGATCTATTTTTGGTTGATTGATCAGTTAAATCGATGATCCTTAACTGAGTTAAAAATTAAGGATTTTAGGGGTTAAGTATTGTTAGGAGTTAATGGGGTTAGGGTTTATGGGGTTAAATCGGTTAGGGGTTGGGAATTAGGGTTTAAGGGGTTAGGGGTTAAGGGTTATATGTTTAGAGGTTTAGGGGGTTAAATGGGTTAGGGATTTAGAGGTTTAGGAGATTTAGCAGTTAATAATTTAGGGGTTAGGGGTTAAGGGGTTAAGGGGTTAGAGGTTTAGAGTCTAGGGGTTAAATGGGTTAGGGTTTTAGGGGTTTAGGGGGTTAAATGGGTTAGGGGTCAAGAATTAGGGTTTAAGGGGTTGGGAATTAGGGTTTAATGGGTTAGGGTTAAGGATTTAGGGGGTTAAATGGGTTAGGGGTTTAGGGGTTTAAATGGGTTAGGGGTTAAGGTTTTAGGGGTTAGGGGTTAAGGGTTTAGAGTTTTAAGGTTTAGGGTTAAATGTGTTAGGGTTTAGAGGTTTAGGGGGTTAAATGGATTAGGGGTTGGGAATTAATGTTTAACAGGTTAGGGGTTAAGGGTTTAGAGGTTTAGGGTTTAGGGGGGTAAATGGGTTACGGGTTTAGGGGTATATGGGGTTAAATGGGTTAGGGGTTGGGAATTAGGGTTTAAGGGGTTAGAGATTTATGGGGTTAAATGGGTTAGGGGTTGGGAATTAGGGTTTAAGGGGTCATAGGTTTAGGGTTTAGGGGGTTAAATGGGTTAGGGCAGTTTAGAGGATTAGGGGGTTAGGGGATTTAGTAGTTAAGGATTTTAAAGGGTTAGGGGTTAATGGGGTTAGGGTTTAGGGGGTTAAATGGGTTAGGTTTTTCGGTGTTTCGGGCATTGAATTTGTTAGGTGTTGGGTATTAGGGTTTAAGGGGTTAGGGGTTAAGGGTTTAGAGGTTTAGGGTTTAGGGGGTTAATTGGGTTAGGGGTTTAGAGGTTCAGGGGGTTAGGAGATTTAGCAGTTAAGGATTTTAGGGGTTAGGGGTTAGTGGGGTTAGGGTTTAGGGGGTTAAATGGGCTAGGGGTTTAGGGGTTAAATGGGTTAGGGGTTGTGAATTATGGTTTAAGGGGTTAGAGGTTTAGGTTTTAGTGGGTTAAATGGGTTAGGGGTTTCGAGGTTTCCCTTTCATATCCATATTTTTTTAATTTCATGATTAATTAGGCATTTTTAATGTCTAACTACTCGGTTAATTAGGGTTAAGTAATAATGCAACTAAAGGATCAAATAAAGATCTATTTATAATATTGGGTTTATGAGTCATATTTGAGTCTAGAAACCCATCTCCTATATCTTCAAGGCATGCGAGGAGTCTGTCCATGTCAAATTTTAGTTCATACAGTAGTAATTTGAAGAAAAAAATCAACGTTGGCCCCATTCACAGGTCACTCTTGGCTTATTAAGATAATGGTGCAGGGTAATATCATGTGATAAGTGACCTAATGTTTTCAAACAATTTCGGCACTCCAATAATCTAAGAACAATGATGGCATTTACGATGATGCAAATAAAGATGAATGAGCTTCTCTTGGTTTCAAGAATAATTTATTCTCTACTGAACAGGGCCAGCCATGTGAAGGTGGAAATAAGCTCTGAAATCAAAATTCATCCAATAAAAGGAGATAAGCTTTGAAATATTGTGGCAATGCTTGACAAGTGCCCCGATGAGGTACATTGTTGCCTTTGAGTACAAATTAAATTATAGAGGGAAGTGATGAGTTTTCTATTTAAAATTTATGGAAAAGTGTTAAAGAATATGCATTTTATATGAAATTAAAATTCAAATAAGTGCACTGTAATGGGAACATAATCCTTGTAGCATGATAACATATACAAAACAACCACATGAACTCAAAGAGTTATAAAATAAGTATATTATAATTCATTTGATATGTGAAGGAAGTTTTAGAAAGTAAATCATATAGACACCATACCATGGGCTACCCTATCAAGCTATGTCATATAGTGGAAGTTCTCTTAAGTATGAAATGGATGAGGGAAGATGATGAGAAGCTCTTGACACCTACATAAGTAAATTCACCCTCTAGAATAAGGACTTGCGCCTCTCCTTTATAGAACAGAATAGGAGGAGAGAGAATGTAGTCGATGAAAGAGAAGAGGATCAAATTGTTGATTAGAGACCTATGTTCTAGATCATTTTGGATGTCATAATTCCTCTCTATTGAATTTTCTCTCTTTCAAAACTAGGTTTGTTGAAAGTACACACATGCTCAAAACACTTTGTAGCTAATTCTTTTTCCTTTATTTGACAAATATGTTAAAATTATCTTTAGTAAGACGCATGTCTTCTAAAATATGTGTTATTTTAGCATGTAATACTCATGATAGTGCATTAAATGTATGAGCAACAAGTCAACACAACACTATGGCACTACTTCTCCATGATATCTATTTTTTTCTTACTATGAAGTTCCAACCTACTCGAAATAGTTCAATATGGTGCCCCATTTGTAATAACTTTTTGTTTACCTTTAGTAACCATAAACATCTATTGATTTTTGTTTGTATGGATGAAATACAAACATTGCCTAGAATGATCCTCCTTAAGCACACCCTCTCCAAGATTGTTCACTGTTTGCATAGTTGAAACACGAAATCTGCAAATAATAATTTGTTTTGACTACATCACCTCTCAAACTTTACCTTTCTCATTATAATAATTAGCATGTGTGGATGAAACTATTTCTAATTCAACTTCATGAAGAAAATCAACCTTGCTTATATGGCTAGGTTGAATTGCATCATGAGGAGTTTCCAAGAAGAGGCTCATGTACAAGGTGTGGGAATAAAGGTTTATTTTCTCTAAAATAGTATGATACCTAGAGACTAAAATAAAAAAGGATAAGGTGTGTAAAAATAGCAAAAGGCCATTAAGCAAGCACCCCTTCCTAGGCTAGATTAGAGCTCTAGGAATTCTCTAATTTTGAACGAATTCCGCTGCTGGAATTTCAAATAAATTGACACACTAGCTATCACACCAAAATGGAACCACCATCATCAAGTTCAACCCTCTGTAACACTGCTTGTTTAATAGCCAATATGAGCTGCTCCTTATCCATGTCCAACATAAAGGTGAGTCGAGTATGGCACTTGTCTACAAACCCTGCCAGTTCAGCCATAAATTTTCCTCAAGAGGACTTGTTTCTGTCATTATCTCCTCCCTTACTTCTTCTCTTTCCACCATAAGTGCTTGTGAAAGCCCTGAGGGGCCCGACGAGGAGACATTATCGAAATTAGGTTTTCTGATTGCTTTCGATAATGCCTCCTCATCGGGCCCCTCTGGGCTTTCACAAGCACTTACAGTGGACATAGTAGAAGTAAGGGAGGAGATAAATGATAGAAACAAGTCCTCCTAAGGAAAATTTATGGCTGAACTGGTAGGGTTTGTAGACAAGTACCATACCCGACTCACCTTTGTGTTGGACATGGATAAGGAGCAGCTCATATTGCCTATTCAACAAGCAGTGTTATAGCGGGTGTGGTAATTCCACCATCGTCAAATTCACAGAGAGATTATATGATATAGTGAAAGGGATGATACTCACATATGGCAAAGATTTAAGGAGCTTCATTTTCCAGTCTCTGAGAAAAAACATAGCTCTTGTAGGGAAGGAGAAAACTCTTTTTGTTATGATCATCAAGGAGAACATTGTGTATGGTAAATATAATCCAACTGATGTGGAGATAATAGAGGCTGCCAATGCCCATGAATTTATTTTGTAATTTCACTGAAACAAACATTTAACTACAATTAGTCAGTAAGCTTATGAATTGAATGTTATTAATGAATGGTGTGCATTGTGAATATATACTACAAATGCTTAAAGGATGAATATGAATTGAACACATGGAAAAGGAACTTGGTCAACTTTCATTCCACATGGATGGGAAAAGTAATAGAGGAAAGAATGTGCAATGAAGTGGAGACTCAAGCTCGTGAATAAAATATTTGTACAACATTTCAATTTTTAAAAGAGAAGGAAGAAAATAAATAATTTCTTAAAGACCAATTCCATGAGAGAATTAAGGAACTTTGTGATGCCTCGGTTAGATTAGAGTACACAAAAATGATAAAATGTAGCAGGTGGAATCTGAGAACGAATTACTTAAGGCAAGATATATAAGTGATATAATATTGTTGAGTTTCACAAGGAGGAAAGGCTTCTCAAAATGCACTGTAATGTGGGTTTAATGAGATGGAAGCTATCAATGATAAGATTCAAGAAGCAGGGAAAATTGAAACTCAAAATCTTGGTATAGAATTAAAAGGGAAATTGTAGCTAGTAGTTTTTGATGATGATGGATCGGGAACTATGGGTGGGCAGGTAAAAAAAATCCAAGCATCGCACTTCATAGGCATATATATTAACAACTCAATCAAAATGAAATCCCTAACTCTGGACACACACCATAACATCATCAACCTCTTGCTTTGACCAAGCTATTCAATAGTACATTCCTAGAAAAATTTCTAATCACTAGAGGTTGATTGGTCCTCTGGAAAATATTAAACTCAACCATCATTCATGTATGGTCCCTTGATGAATCCAATGAGAACAGTCACTGGAATTACAACAACAACCATTATATATATTGGTAGAGAGATTTACTCGCAACAACAACAAAATACATTAGTCACAGGGGGGTTGAACCTATTTTACTAGTTTGACAACGGCAACATCTGTAAAAAATACACGACAATGACGTCAAACAAGCAGAATAAATGAGTTTTTGAAAGTTAAATGTTGATTAATTTCAAAGTTGCACTAGTGTTGGAAAGAACACTTGAACAACTTACGCAGAGCCACAAATCTTGGGCCAGATTCATCTTCATAAGTCACAATTAAAAGTGCTTCATGAGAATGAATAGACAACATGAATAAACAACAATAACAGTCCCTTCACAAGAGAATATATGCTTAAGTGTCTTTGTGATAATTAATGAGCAAAGAGAGAGAATTCCTCAACCATAAGTGATAAAATAACAAAGAGAAAAGAGAATGAGAATATGTTTATGGACCTGTGTGGAATAGTCTATGGAAATGTGGAAGCATTAAATAGCATGATCTAGAGTGTTACATACCTCAAATTGACATATAATTTTTCAATACATAGCCTGATACTAGCAGACTTAAGGCTAAACATAACATAGTATGCATTGAAATAATAACATAATCTATTAGTCCACTATAGTTACATAATCTCATAATCGAAATTGGAAGGCAGAGCAACTAATGTTAGAGATGAAGTTGCAAGAGCAGACTTGAGGTATAGGCTCTATAGTCAGAGTAGTTACAAAATGGTAATAACAATAGAGATTTTATGTATGTGGATGCCAAAACAAATAAATTTCTCTACTTGTTAGCTTAAGTGTTGGACCTGTAAGGCAAAGTAGATGTCAGGTAACCTAGCCTATGGGCTATAGCAGTTACAAGTTACAAGTGTAGATGCCTGAGAGTCTTAAGTAATGAATGTGAATACATTTCAATCCATTTCCATTGATTTAAAAGGGTGAGGTAATAAATAGTCCATGAGAAATAAGGATAAATACTAAAGGGGGAGGACCAAATCAAGAAGACTAAGAAATGTTTATGTTGCCATCAATGTCGAGGGGGGGGGGGGGTTGTTAGTGATGTTGATATTGATGTCTTAAGAGTTTTGATTTTGTTATGTATTGGGATTGATGAGGAAGTCTATTATTTTTCATGTGTATGGTATATGTCAATTATTTTCATATTTATTAATATTCTCAAGGTAGTAGAGAGTTTCTAAGCATTAATATTTTTCACAACTTGGGATACTCAAAGTGCAATGGAAAGACGATATTGGCAGGTCTTCCTTGTTGGGGTTTCTTCTTATCCCAACAATTACTCCTCCAAAGATAGATGGGTTGTGAGTATATATTTGTGATTTTGGTACGAAACCCCTAGAGGATCAAGTGATCCGAACAGATCCAACCAACATTTAATCAGTTCACTCACTCTTAACAAGGAAAATGTGGAATCTAAACCAAGGAACAACAAAAGGAAGAGTGTAGATGAAAATTAAAAAGAAAAAGGTTTGCAGAAAGGCTAATAGATAATAAGTTGCCAAAACAAATATCCAATAATGTCAGAGTTAGCTCACAGAAAGATGGAAGTTCAAATTGTTTGCTAAAAAGTGAACTTCTATGCATATCAAGCACCTGTAGACCATTTTGCTTCTCTTTGTGCAAGTAGTTTTGTTTTATTATGTGGAAGCACATCACAATGAATCTCACTATATTAAACTGCTTCTTCTAGAACTTCTTAAAGGCTATCCTATTGAACTTGTATCAAATAGGTTATGATTTTGTCACTACATAAAACAAAACAAAAAATCAGCCAAATTTAATCATAGACTGTCCCTCCTAATCTAAAAGTATTAAGAAATATCGTTCCTCATAGTATTGCAGCCTAGCCAATTAATTTCTAAAGAAAGCGTTTCTAAAATATAAATTACATTAAAAATTTCCTAAAAAATACTTCCTTCATAGACAATAGAAGACAAAACTATACACTTAAACAATTATATTATTACCTTGGATTTGGAGATCCACAAATATTTATATAATTTAATTTACATTCATAAATTAAGCCCATATTCTTTCAAAATGAGAGACAACAATTTCAAAGTACCAAGTAATTAGTGTATTGCTAGTGTAGCTGTGTTAGTCTATATATATTCAAGTGAATTGTTCACAGGCATGTGTATCCAAAGTTAGTTCTTATATAATTATTATAGGATTTTGTCTTTCATAATTTGAACTTGTCCTAATATATGAAAGGGTTAGTTTACAATCTTTACATTTGCATGACTAATATATCAATGTTATGCTAGTTTGAACACCACATGCATATCATACATGGAATATAATGTGAGATCTTATACTTAAACTTTATTGCAGGAAAGACACAAGAAGAAATGAATTGAAGAATGCAATACGTCAATGCTTACCTGAATTCCAAATCCAAAGGCATTTAATTGTGTTACGGTCCTCCTATATTAATAAATTGATCCTGCATCTAAAAAAGGAAGCTTTGAAAGCTCATTGAACCTCACAATGTTTTAGAAGGCACTGGGTAAGACATTATCATAACCAACATGCTCTAAGATGTGTTCTTCCAAATTAGCATCTAAAGTTTGAAGGGCATAAAAAGGATGGATAACAAAGAAAAATGATTCTCTATCTTAATTCCACCAATATTGGAAAAAAAATATAATGCCAAAATGGTTTATAAGGGCCTAGTTTCATGAGAGCCATGACAACGATGAAATGGTTGGTGGGACTCATGTTGACTACACTATTGTAACTCACTGTGGCCAAACAATGCTAAACGACAATGCCAACAAACTCAGTAATTCAATCTATGTTTACAGAGAGGGCTTCTTTCGTTGTTGTGTTAGTGGAATCCATGAAACACCTTCCACTCTCCGTGGATTTCGGCCAATAGGGAAGCAATGTCTCTAAGTGATTACACAAATATATAGAAGCATCCAATAAGATTCAAGAGAAGACAACACATCCTAAAACAACATGTAAAAACCGATTCACCCACCTCCTACAATGAACTCGTTGTGCCATAGTTTTGTCACCAATGAAAGTGAAGCAAAATGTGATGCATAAAATAGATTTAGGCTTTCACGGATGCATATTTTTATACAACATGCATATCATGGCTAAAGAAGCAATGCCCCCTCAAATGGAATGACCCATAAACACCACAATTTTCCATGTTTCATATTCTAGGCGAGCCTACAATAATAATGAAAATATGAAATGAGGAGTATGATAGCTCTTGAGTAACGATCTATGTGTATTTTTGTGCAACTACACAATGTGCACTAATTACACGGTGTAGTGAGTGCATAGACAATTAGCACAACTTAATGAAAATTAGGATTTGATATGAACCTAATTCTGAAGATTGAACATACTCTCAACTTCAAACTTCACGCACTTCATAAAATGGCCAAGCTAGAAATGCAGCCTTGCATAACAAATCATTTAAGGGTTTTGAATAAAACTAAAGTTGTTCTTTGTATTTTGATCTTCATTGCATATTTTGGAATATTTCATAAATTTGACGGATAGTTCCTATCCACCAGACTTCCTGAATATGCAATCTAGTTTAGCTCAGGTTGCATGGGAAGGTTTGCATATCAAAAATTTGCAAAGGTTTGAGAAAAACTAAATTTTTTGTTTGTGTGCATGGTTTTGTGGAAAACTAAAACCAAAGTTTGTGTGCCACTTCTTACTGTGTTTGTGTGTATTTCTTATTGGTCTCTACAAGGTTTAGTTCATTATATATCTTCACAAGAATACTCTTGTACAAGGACATGTTGTCTAACCTTTGCACTCGTGTTATTTAGTCTCCACTTGTTGTACCACAAAGTATGGTTTAACTCTCTCGCTTAAAACATTCACAAATCCACAACAAAAAATCCATTCAACATCACATTGGCATCATCACTAGTCGACTCCTTCTCTTGGAAGATATAAAGTATTCCATCAACGATTAATTTCTCCAGATGAGCATCATCAATATCTGAATCTCCCAGGTTCAAAACTACCTTTTCAATTGTTCACTTCCATCTTTTAGATCTTGGACGATGCTTCCCAGAATATCAACAACTCCCACATTGTTAGCTAGAGACTCAACAAAATCCTAAAAAGAAGAAATGCAACACAACCCGAACCTAAAAAATAGATAAGAGTTTTACTTCCTTAGTGTTCAAGTCTCAGACAAGGAACTCACTACTTGTGCTAATACTATCAATAAATGAAATTTATACCTAGTGTTAATACCAATTCAATCAAGAGAAAGAAAATGTTACACGTGAGAAAATCAAATTTACATGGCCTATTAATTTAGTATTATTACTTATAAGAGATAAAAGGTAGCATTGATTTTCCCATACTTGAATCCTACCATCTATGGAGACCAAGGAATGTTAGGATATCACCCCATGTCCATGTCCATTTCCATTGGTATTTATGGAAAAACTAGAATGATTGAGGATCCCCTATTCATGGAGATCCAAAATGTGACATATCCCTCTATGAATAACTATTAAATTCCATATCTATGTTTCCATATTTAACCAGTGTAAAGACAACCTGATTATTTTAGAATGTGTGAAGACCAACCTGCTAATGATTTGCTGGTGAGGGAGAAATTATTTTCAAAGTGTCCGAAGAATCTGCTTAGTTAGAGGCTATATCCAAAACTTCAACAAGGGAACACAATGTACATCGAGAAGAGTGAAAACTAGTTGTTGTAATATAAGGAACATAACTTTAAAGTTGGAGGTCAGCTTCAACTTTTGCAGACTAACCAAACTTGTGTCAAATTCCCTATCTCCTATTTAGAGAAAACAAATATTATGTATCTTTTGTACATGATGATATAATACAACATGCATAATGAGACAAGTGTTGGGGAAAATGAACATCTTGAACAAACCTATAGGCATATTTTGTTTGTGACAACAAACAAGATGTTGAGATAGACTTAGCTTAGCTTCAAATTTTGCAAACTAAACAAACTTGTATAAACTTCCCAATTTCCTATTAGAGGAAGCATATATACTATAACTTTTGTACATTATGATATCACACCTCGTGTAGAGTCACAGTTGCTGGGGAAAATGAATGTCTTGAACAATCCCATAGACATATTTTATCACAACAAATAAGATGCTTAGATAGACTTTAAAAACTAAGGTTATGAGATTTTTAGCAAGGACTCATTTTTTTAGAGGAACTGGCTATGGGTCAATGATAGATGGGTTGTATCTAATCGTATCAACAGAGATCAAAGGGACAAAAGAGGAATTTGATGTCCGAGAAATCTTTCTAGGAAAAGTTGTCACGTACTTCAGAGACGACTACTGCACCAAAATGAAGAGCCCAACAAATCGTTGTCTTTATATAAGATAACATGAATGGTAAGTGAAATAACAACCTCGGTATAGATGCAAGACAATAGTAGCCTGCAAGTTGACGAACTTAGGGTCACTATCAGAGTCAATTTTGCAAGTATTAGATAATATTGTCTTATATTGATATGGTTTTGTCTTAATTATTAATTGTATTAAATGAGTTTTGTCTTAATTGTCATCGTCTAAAGTGACCATTGTCTTAAAATATTTTTGTCTCAAACTATTTTTGTCTTAAATATAAAGTTTTGTCTTAAAATATTTTCGTCTTAAATTGTTTTTGTCTTACAATATTTTTGTCTCATATTGTTTTTGTCTTAAATATAAAGTTTTGTTTTAAAATATGTTTGTCTTAAACTATTTTTGTCTTAACTTGTTTTTGTCTTAAATATAAAGTTTTGCCTTAAATTATTTTTGTATCAAATTGCTTTTGTCTTAAATATAAAGTTTTGTCTTAAAATATTTTTGTTTCAAATTGTTTTTGTCTTAAATGTGAAATTTTGTCTTAAAATATTCTTGTCTCAAACTATTTTTGTCTTAAATTTTATATTTAAGACAATTAATTAATATTAAATTTTAATGTAAAATAAATTAAAAGAAAAAATAAATTTTAAAACAAAAGATTTCTTTTATCTTAATAGTGTATGTTGGATAAATATTGATAATGATACTTCACTATCTTCAAATCATGTAACATTTTTTTTTTCAGTGGGGGTGTGCCATTGTCAAAATCTGTATACCCTGTCGGAATCCATGCATGTTTTGAATAATCATGAGATTCATAATTTTTACAAGGTTCACATACCACTCTCTGTGATGTAAATGGGAGGGTTGTTATAATGATGTTTCGTATAGATTATGGGAGGGTTGTTATAATGATGTTTCGTATAAATTATCAGATCCCTTATTCCATTTGGATAAGATCTGAAACGGCTTACACCTTTCTACAAACCGAGATTCGCATATTTACATATAAGTTAATGTAAATTAGAATCAAATTTGTAATGAAGTGAAATGTATATATTAACCCCACACTTACATTTGATCCAATGACATCTCCATTTATTTCAACTCAATCACCAACCATTATATTAACGCCAAAATTTATACAATATATAATAAATATGGCAATCCACAAGAAATTTTGAATACCAAACCTTATTCGATATTTAATTAATTGATATTTGTTTGAAACTGGATGAATTCTGAAAGGTTGAGAAATTGATTAATAATAAGTTTCTAGCAAATTGAGATTAGAACATTTGTTTCTTGAGTATATATTCCACTTACATGTCACATTAGCGCGGGCATCTAGAATATAGTCAGTGTGCAAGGTATTTGGCGGATTTGGAATGTTGATTTCATAGTGTGTAAAATAGTAATTATAACCAAGAAAGTCAAAGAATTGTCTTAAATATTTGTCGTCTTCACGGCTAAATCGTGGTAAACGTGCACCCACCAACCTTCTCATAGAGTCGGTATTTCAGAGACCTCAATGGATCTAAAAACCTGTGATTACAAAAGACACAAATCAAATCAAGTTTCAAGATAGAATTAGATCATTGACTACTATGCCCACTTAGGAATTATTATGTCTACTTGCAACCTAATCTTAATTATCGACATTGCAAATATTATATCCAATCAATCAAGAATTTTTATGTCCACTTACAACCTCATCTATGTCTACTTCCAACCTCATCTTTATCTACCGTGCAAATACTGAAATAATAAATCAAGTTTCTAAATAAAATTGGTTTTTAATTTAATGTTTCTTTAAACAGTATATTCTGAAATATTTGAAAACTTAATTAACAATAGTTAAATCAACTTAAAAATCGACTATTTAACTTTACTTTTCTCCATATTTCCAAATCCCATGAATCTTACCCTCCTCTCCAACCTTTTATTCTGCTCATGACATAACATATATACCTACTTGGAAGACACATTCATCCAAGTAGAGAAGACAAATTCATGTGCGTACCACCCTATTCTGAATTCAAATGCTCTTTGTGTAGCCTGTCGATCAAGCAATGACTTCTTGGAGCACGACACTATCCAGATCATTACAAGCGTTATACCGATAGAACCTCTTTTCTACGGCTTCATTTTATTTTCAATATATATATATATATATATATATATATATTCTCTTTTTAATATTTAAAACAGAGCATAATCTCTCACCTGATCTTTCGTCCGATATATTTTTAAGGCGGCGCTATGTGCCAGAAGCATATTACGAGCTAGAATGTAGGGCTCCGTTGCAGAATCTCCTGCTATACAGTTCCCGAATGCAGGTGAACAACGACTCGGTGCGTGAACCCCTAAATCGTAGGCAAATGTTGTGAAGATGAAGGGTTCGTTTAGGGTTTGCCAATACTTCACATGGTCTCCAAAAGCTCGAAAACATTCTTCTGCAAAGAAGCCGAAGTTCTCCCTAAAAAAAAGATAAATATCAGAATTATATCTCTCGATGTCTTAGCAGAGTTAAAATGAAAATTATGAGGAAATCTTACACGACTCTCTTGCTACGAAATCCGCCATACTCGTCCTCCAGAGCTTGTGGCATGTCCCAATGATACAATGTAACAAAAGGCTCTATACCTGCATCAAACCTCAGATCCATGTATAAAAGGCCATATACAGTTAAAGATCTAGCCAAATCTACCCAATCAATTGTTTTTTCAAAATACCATTCTTGAGCAGCTCGTTGATGAGATTATTGTAATAAGCAATTCCCTTTTCATTTACTCCTCCATATTTGGGAGAGTCCTTTATAAAATTCAAAAGAAAAAATTAGAGTTATCATTTAAAATCCATTTTATAATGATACCATTGTTCCTTAATTCAACTTATTAGGAAATATGTGTGGTCAGGAAATATAAAAGTGATAGACGCACATTTCCTGTTGAGATTTTCTGTTTTCAAAAAAATAGGCAAAATCTCAGTAGGTTACAACAATAGGAATTAGTTCCTACATTAGCTCCAGTTTGTTGGGAGGGAGTTAATGCATCCTAAATTTGATGTGAGAGGATTTATGAGGCAGTTAGATTCTCTTTGCTATATAACAGGTATCCATATGGATTGTTGGAATAGTGTGAGAGTTTGTGAGGAAATTGATTATTTTGTACTCTCCTGTTTGATAATAAAGATTGTCGATGCCTATGTAGGTGGACGTAGCCCAGACTGGTTGGGTGAACCACGTAAAATCACTGTGTCATTTGTGTATGCTTTTATATGCTGTGTTTTATGTTTTATTTTAAATGCATATGTTTAGATATGATTGGTATGAAGCATGTTGGAGGCTTAGCCAGCATTGATTAAGCGTATAATATATTTGTGTGGTGAGCCAGTCTTTTACGTATTATAACAGTGCGTTGAAACGAATCGCCTACCTGCATTGTTAATTGCTGGCGTATGACTATTTGTGCGTCTTTGGTTTGTTAGTCTTGGTCATCATTATTTGTATCTTACGTGGACACAACGTAGTGTATTGGAGCCCAGTGATGTTTACCCACGATTGATTCTTTGGAGTACGTTGAACATTGCGCTTGGAGGTTTTAAATTCTTTGCGTGGTGAACACTCTTTGTTTATTAAAGTACGTGGATAGTCCATTACCTGCGTGCTGTGTGAAGTATACAACTGCGTGGAGTGCCCGGTAGATTGTGTTGAACGTTGTTTGTATTTGGAGAACTTCGATGACAGCTCGTAAGGATGTAGTGTGCCGCCTATGTGGAGCCTATGTGGAAGAGGTGCAAACGTCAACTAATATTTGTGTAAAGTCGCATAAAAGGAGCCTTGTCACCAAAGTAAATATGTATGTCTGCGTGGATTATAAATGCAACATTATGTTGTAGGTTTGAGTGGCCAGTTTGTAGCATTGATTGGGGTCAGCTTTGGAGAATTTGGTCGTGTGTTTCTGTAATTTTGCACAGAAAAAAGTTTGTTTTTTTTTATTAAAACAAAGGCTATAAGGCATAGGCAGTTATTGCTGGTATTTAATGGTTGGTGTTTTTTGGAGATTATTGTTTCTTTTGGTTGATACAAGATGGCGAAAACTCAGAGTGCCCGGTTTGAAATTGAGAAGTTTAATGGCAAAAATAATTTCGAGATCTGGAAGGTAAAGATGCATGATCTGCTGGTACAACAAGGCGTGGCGAAAGCGCTGTTAGGGAAAAGCAAAAGGCCTTCTTCCTTGACGGAGGATGAATGGGATGAGTTGGATGACAGAGCTCTGAGCGAAATTCGGTTATGTCTGGCGGATGACGTTCTGTTCAACATTGTGTCAGAGAAGATCGCCGCAGACTTGTGGATGAAGCTTGAAAAGCTCTACATGACGAAATCTTTGACAAATCGGATTCTCCTGAAGCGACAGCTTTATGGTTTGCGGATGAAGGTACCTCGATTACTGACCATCTGAATGTTTTCAATACTCTATTGGTACAATTACAAAGTATATATGTAAAATTTGATTCAGAGGATAAGGGAATAACTCTATTGTGTTCATTGCCCGAATCGTGGGATCACTTTGTTACTTCCATAAGCTTTAGTACTGCAGACATCCTTGAGTTTGACGATGTCGTCGGAGCTTTGTTGTCCGAGGAGACCAGGAAGCGGTCAAATGCTGACACCTCTACATCAGAGGCAATGATGGCTAGAGGTCGTTCTAAAGAAAGACGCTCTGGTAAGCATAGCGATTCGCGTTCAAATCAGAAAGGAAGAAGAGCAAAGTGAAGTCTTTGGTTTGTGGCAAATGGGGAGCATTTGAAGAATTTGGAAGGAGACGACAAACGAGGGAGAAGAGAGATCTTGTGAGAGAGAAAGGAAGCTAACCACCGAGACCAGGTTCGACATCTGGTTCAGGTATGAGCGACGAAGTGTTATCAGTTAATTTGTCAAATCATGATCAACATTGGTTGTTATATTCCAGTGTATCAAACCACATGTGTATCCATAAAGACTGGTTTAAGACGTATAGATCTGTTGATGATGGCATCGTGTACATGGGTAATGATGTGACATGTAATATTGTGGGGATTGGGAGCATACAGCTGCAAATGTTTGATGGGACAACTAAAATGTTAACTGATGTAAGACATGTACCAGATTTAAGGAAAAATCTAATTTTATTGGGAGCACTTGACACAAATGGATATAAAACTGTAATTCAAGGTGGAGTAATAAAAATCTATAAAGGTATCTTACTAGTAATGAAGGCTAAGAAAGTAGGAAATTTGTTTCAATTAGAAGGAAGAACAGGGTTAGATCATGTGTCTACGGTGTCTGAACATGACAGTAGTTCCATTCGCCTAGGGCATCAAAGATTGGGCCATATGAGCGAAAGAGGGTTAAAGATTTTGATCGCAAAATTACTTCCAAATCTGAAGTCTGGAAAGTTAGATTTATGTAAGCATTTTCTGTTTGGAAAACAAAGTAAACAAAAGTTTAAAACAGGCAAACATACTAGTAAATACATACTTGATTATATCCATTCAGATGTTTGGGGACCAGCCCCTACAACTTCATATGGTGGTTTGTATTATTTTGTATCATTTATTGATGACTTTTCTAGGAAAGTGTGGGTCTACATGTTGAAAAGGAAGTCTGATGTTTTTACAGTTTTCAAGCAGTTTAGAGCATTGGTAGAAAACATCACTGGTAGAACTATAAACTGTTTAAGAACTGACAATGGTGGTGAGTTTACTTCCAAGGAGTTTGAAAACTATTGCAAGGATGCAGGGATCGAGAGACATAAGACCACTGTTTATACTCCTCAGCAAAATGGATTTGTTGAATGCATGAATAGGACTCTTTTGGAGAGAGCAAGGAGTATGCTGAGTAACGCTGGTTTGCAGAAGGAGTTGCGGACAGAAGCGGTGGCTACAGCTTGTTATGTGATAAATCGGTCACCATCGACAGCGATAGGTTGCAAGATTCCCCAAGAGGTATGGAAAGGTCACCCTTGTGATTATTCTAAACTCAGAGCGTTTGGTTGTGATGCATATGCTCTAGTGCCTAAACATCAGCGAACTAAATTAGATCCAAAATCAAAAAGGTATATCTTTGTTGGGTATGGTGATGGAACAAAGGGATTTAGATTGTGGGATCCTACTACCCGCAAAATCATCATCAACAGAGACGTAAAGTTTGATGAATCCTCTCTTGTAAAGTTAGATGTAGATAATAAATTGAAACAGGATGATGTATCTGATTTTGTTATTCGGTTGGCTGACACTTCTAATGATAGTCATGATGACCATAGTTGATTCATTCTTGGGCAGTTTGAGAATAGATTATGAAACAGGGATTGAATGTAGGTCATGAACAGGACTCAGATGGTGATCATGAAGAAGTTCCTACATGTGGTAGTCAGCCAATTGCGGAAGCACCAGAAACAGCTTTAAGGAGGTCAACAAGAATAAAACGTGCTCCTAGAAGGTATGATGATTATGTTACTTCAGTTGTTTTGACCGCTAACGATGATGAACCTCTGTGCTATTAGGAAGCTATAGAAGGTTCGAATAGTGATAAGTGGAAAGCAGCCATGAAGGACGAAATGATGGCCTTAAGTAAGAACGACACATGGGATCTGGTTGAACTTCCGAAAGACAGGAAAACTGTGGGATGCAAATGGGTTTTCAAGGTGAAACGGGGAGTGAATGAAACGGAGGACAGGTAAAAAGCGAGACTGGTCGCAAAAGGGTTTTCTCAGAAAGCAGGCATGGAATTTCATGAGATTTTTTCACCAGTTGTTAAAATAGTTTCAATCAGAATTGTGTTAGCGTTAGTTGCTTTGCTTGATTTAGAATTACGACAACTAGATGTTAAGGCTAACGTTTTACATGGTGATTTAGATGAGGAAATTTATATGGAACAATAGGAAGGGTTTTGTTACGACATCGCGATAAGAAATTTCTCTGCGGAGCTCCAAGAAGTCATTGTATGGTGAAGCGTTGTACCGACGTTAATTGCAAAGTTTGATTCTTTCATGTTGAGTCAAAAATATATAAGAAGTGAATATGATCATTGTGTTTACTTTAAGCAGTTAAGAAATGGCATGTTCATTATCTTAGTATTGTATGTTGACGATATGCTTTTAGCAAGCAAAAGCATTGAAGAAATCAACAGGTTGAAGACTTAGATGGCAAGGACATTCGATATGAAAGATCTAGGAGCAGCAAGACATATTTTGGGCATGGAGATTTTCAGAGACAGGAGTAATGGTAAGCTGTGGCTATCACAACAAAAGTATGTTCAGAAGATACTTTTGAGGTTTGGTATGAACAATGTGAAGCCTGTGTCAGTCCCTTTAGCTTCCCATTTTAAGCTTTCTTCGAGTTTATGTCCCTGAGATGAAGAAAAGGATTATATGTCTCGAATTCCATATGCCAATGTAATGAGATGTTTGATGTGTGCGATAGTTTGTATGACTGAATCTTTCTGCACATGGGTTGGGGTTGTGAAAATGAGGTATGTAATCAGGGTAAAGAACAGTCGACGATTAGAAATGGGTGCTTCGGTATTTGAGAGGCACAAGTAGCTATTGTACCAGCAAAGTGTGGTAGATACATTGCGGGTATGTTGATTCTGATTTCAGTGATTTGGGATAAAGGGAAGGTCAACCGAGTGCGTCTTTACTCTTGCAATTGGAGCTATTAGGCTGGATGTCAAAGCTAGCTATTGTCTCTATCCCTCTTTGTGAGAATCCAGCTGTTTCATGTACATGTAAGGCGGTTTGGTTGAAAGGTTTGCTTGGTGAGTTTGGTAGGTTACAGGACAACATCAGGTTACTTTGTGATAGTCAAAGTGCAATACATTTGGCTAAGAATCCGGTCTATCATAGTAAATCAAAGCATATTCCAATTAAGTACCATTTTATAAGACAAGTTATTACTGAAAGGGGAGTCTCTCTTGAAAAGGTGCATACAAAGGAAAACTGTGAAGACATGTTCACGAAACCAGTTTTGTTAGAGAAGCTACGCTGGTGTTTGGCTTCTCTTGGCTTGCAGAAGAGATAAAATAATAATAACAGGGCATCAGGCTAATTGTTGTCAAGGTGGAGATTGTTGAGATTTTCTGTTTTTAAAAAAATAGGCAAAATCTCAGTAGATGACAACAATAGGAATTAGTTCTAGATTAGCTCCAGTTTGTTGGGAGGGAGTTAATGCATCCTAAATTTGATGTGAGAGGATTTATGAGGCAGTTAGATTCTCTTTGCTATATAACAGGTATCCATACGGATTGTTTTGAGAGTGTGAGAGTTTGTGAGGAAATTGATTATTTTGTAATCTCCTGTTTGATAATAAAGATTGTCGATGCCTATGTAGGTGGACGTAGCCCAGACTGGTTGGGTGAACCACGTAAAATCACTGTGTCATTTGTGTATGCTTTTATATGCTGTGTTTGTCTTTTATTTTCGCTGCGCACTATTTCGTCCAACATTCCCATGCATATAAAAGTGATAGACGCCCATTCCCATGCATGTAGTTGAGAAGTTTAACATCTCACTGCATGCAGATGAAAAATAAATCCATTCCAAAACTTTTTCTTTTTATGTTTATCACATTCGTCAAATATTCTCAAATCTAAAATCAATTACGCTTAGGTTCTGAAATAAAATGTTTCAACTCTTCAAATAATTTTAATTTATACCTTATAGCAGTGGTATTGATCTACTGCAACATCCCCATTCTTTCCATTGACAATTTTCCCTGCATTAACGTTCAAAAAATACCATCAAATACATAATACATGCCACCAAATTAAATTACCCACCTCGTCATATGCACTAATTAACCTGGAATGTGTGAGAATGTGTCCCAAATGCTGGGGCCTTTCCCACCCTCTTGCGCATCTCCTTTCGCCTATTAACACAAATAGAATTTGTCGAGTCTAGAATATTATCAGTGAAACGAAAAAGCCACAAAGCTACTAATTAATATGAGGAATGAATACCTGTTATTATAGTCATCGAGATTGTATATATTTGAGTGTCTTCGAGGTTGTATATATCTCACGGAAGCGGGAGAGATTTTTAAGGATGACAGATTTAGTTAGGTTAAATGAAGGAGATAGTAGATCAAATGGTCTAAAACATTTCAATCTTATAATATTTGATGTGATGGTAAAGACAGATACACCATATCAATTTGGAGTTTTTTTTTCAAAAAAGAACGCCTTAGATATAAACATAATAACTATTCTTTTTATTTGCTTGATAAAAACATAATAACTATTAGTAATGTAACAATGAATTAAATAAATTTATATATGCACATTGAATTAAGTATTTTGAATTAATCTATTGATAAAAAATTAAATTATAAATGTAATAATATAATTATAAATCAAAAACTAAATTATAAATTATAAATCAAAAACTAAATTATAATTAATTTTTTCACCCTAAAAATAATACTACCTTAAATTAGAACTTGGAAAACATACATTTACCCATAATTCATCTTCATATTTTCATAAAAAGGAATTTACCTATATACTTAACATTTTTTGGGCAAAAAATCCAATATATCTACATGCATGACTTATTTAAAATGAGTTTTCATTTATTATCATTTTTGAACTAAGTGGAAAAATTATTGTTTGTTGTGCTAAATTCCAATTCAGAATATAAACAAAGTGTTTGAGGATTATGAGGTAAATTGCAAGTTAACCATGAGTGTTTATGTGTTTTAATGTGGATTTCTTGAGAAAATTAACATAGACAAAACACTGAACAACAACATCTAACATACATGAACATCACCATAAGCAGTGACACAATAGGACATGATGAAGGAATTCACCCCGCCTGAGGTATGTCTTTTTGGTCCAGCTTCCAATGGCTTGGCCCTCTTCTATTATGCTCAAAATTATGATTATATATGTTTAAAATTCTCAAACAACTCTAAAACTTGTTCCAATGGCTCTATAATTCCCAAAAATGCCTGTGTAGCCTCTTTTTTCTTCTAGTTTGGCCAAAAGCTGACTTAGTTATGGATTCCCAAAGTTTTGCCACTAACCGCACCATAAACTCCACCAAATTTGGCACCATCCTGCAATTTCATCCCCAAATCCGCTAATTGAGTGCCAGATTGCCCAAATTTCGGGTGAATTTGTCGGTGCATTAATTTTTCCTCTAAGGCCTTAATGCCGAATTTCAAACCATATTGTATATGGTTAAATAATTTTTTTATATATAATAAAAAACTCCGCCCACTTTTCTAACCGTTGACATTAACTGCAATGGTGGACATATGGGCATCATCGACATTTATTGTTATGGTTATGGTCAGTTGGGGGGGAATGTGAGGCTAGCCTCCCACCCATGGTCCTGCCCCCAAGCGGTGACCAGGGTTGGGGCTAGAGACTAGCCCCTCCCCCATGTGCAAAACATATCGAAAAAAAACCATGTGGAACCCATATAAGGATATTAACACTCATTTTGATGGTGGGGTGGAAAGGCTTGTGTTGTGGATTATGAGGTAGTGGGTTCCATCCCCACTACTGCTGCTCAGACCTTGGCCCAATTTTTGTTGCCCTCGGGTTGCCACATGGTTACCCCTAGCTGGGTCACGTGGCAGCCTGTAGTTGGCCACTCAAAAACCAATTAAAAACTCCAATTCAACCAATGAAATAGTGCAAATTGGCACATTATCATTCGCCAGAGAATATTATGTTGACCAGTCAATCTTCCACATGGGCATGCCTAGTCAGCAGCACAAACTACTAACTGGGTTGTCCTGCAATTTTTTTTTTTTAAATTGCATGCTTGACAAAGTGGGCATAACACATTTTTGGGAGCATGTGGTGTTAATTTTCCGTGAAACAAGTTGTGTCGAATTCAGAACGGTGAGATCTATGTGGTCATTCAGGGTCCACGCCATTTCGACAACTTTCATTTTTTAGCATAATTTTGAGCACTTGATCACTCCTCCCCACTAGAAGATTTTGGACCCAAAAATATCACTTTCAGTTGTTGAACATGTTGTAGCCCCTAGAGACAGCCTTGATTTGCAAAATACCAGTGCCTAGGACATCTTAAAAATCATAGGTTAAATGTAGACAAGTATATGGATGCCTCCAACAGAATATGAATTAAGAGAAGTGATGGTTTTGGTGGTTCAGGAATGGAGAAGATCTTTGAGTCTGATTCCTGTGAATTACCCTATACTGCAAGAGGGCTCAAGAGGTTGAATGGCTATATGGCTTTCAATTTGGCCAAGTATGAAACAATGAGCAGAAGCTTTAAATATATGCACAGGCATTGAGAAAGAAAGAAGAAGGAACCCACAAGAGACAGGCTTAAGCGGATTAAGAATCTGTCTCCTGTGAAATCAGAGGAAGTGGATATGAATGAGATATGGACAACAACAGAGATTCGTGAGCGTGAATTAAGGGAGTGCAGCAACCTTAATACATGAATGTTAACACATGAGCATTATACAGACACAAATTCATGAATAAAATTGCAGACCACCGGCAGCTACATTACACGAATCATCAAAGCAACAGAGCATGAAATATGATTATATATAAAAAGGAGATTACTGATAAAGATAAGAAAACAAATACATACTACTCATTGATCTATCTGGAATCCAAATAAACAATCTTGTATCATATTAAGTTCAAAACAGCTCTCCCGCATATGTATCTCAGAGCACAGGGAGCACAAATATACATAGATACAACCAAATTCTCCAAAATTCAGAACCTTTGTTTCATCTATGATCCCCCTACATATAGAGTTCCTTTGGGGGTTTATGATTGAATCAAATTCTCATGACCGATCCACACATGTGAAAATAAAATATCCTAACTGACTAGCGGAGCGTGCATCAGGAAATCACTACATAAACAAAAAATCAAAACAAAATTGGGTGAAAATGAGATTCCACTAGCAAAAAATCATAATCAAAATAGTAAAAGAATCTTCATAGTTGGCCACGAAGGCCTAGTCTTGGAATCTTCAAATGGTGCGGCAAGGAGGAGCTGTGAATAGTTGGGCAGTCGAGTTTCCATCAAATGATTCCAGCCACCGTCGAGAGCCTCCACCCTTATTCTTATGATGTCCACTAACTGTTGTTAAATGACCAGTTGTGTTGCGTGTGCACCACTCTTTAGCGGAGGTTTCCTGGATCAACCAAATAGACCATAGCTATGTTGTTCTGCTAAAAACCAATGCTTGTGTTGGAGATGAAGGGGAGATGGTCGAAGAAATCATGAGGCTATAAGGATAATTAGCACAGAAAGGAGAGGAAAAAAGGCCACAGGAGGGCTATTGATGATGTAGTGGGTAGGTGGGGCACAAATTCATATCATAAATCACAAATCAGAAGCCTTTGTTATAAATTGCGAGAGGTGAGTTATAAGATATGCGATGGGCGAAGTGCGGTGGTGGGGAAGGTGATGTGGCATGAACGTGGGGCTGCCCGCACATCAAAAATCGCAAGTGGGAGCGTTTAGTTATAATAAGCAGAGGCTAACTGCTATGTTTTGTGAAGTATGAAGTGCGCGGGGGTAAATGTTAAAAGTTGTGGTCAGTCATATGTAATGGGCAGAAGTGACATGGCGAAGGTGGGACCGCCTGCAAAATTGCAATCGGGGAAGTTTTGGTATAAGGAGCGGGGGTAAGAGTTATGACTTGCGATGGGAAATGCACGATGAGGGTAGGATGATGTGGCAAGGAAGTGGGCCCACCTGTAGACTGCAATCCGCAAGATTTTCATGGAAGAAGCAAAGGGTAAAGGCTATATTCTGCGGAGTGCGAAATGCGATGATTGGAGAGGTTGGCAATGCAAAAAGGTAATTGAGCGCTGATAAAGGTTTTGAACGGAAAGGGGTGGATTTTTTATGATAAATACTTGTGCGGGAAGGTGGGTCCCTTTATATCGCATCGACATAGTTATAACTGTCAAGTGGTGTTACTAATGAGTTTGCGGTCTTGAGATGAGGGAGGGTAAAGTGGGGGGCAGAGCTACGAACAAAGAAATGTAGTGCGAGAATTTAGAGATGGAAAAATGAAGGGTAAAAGAGGGTAAATGAAGATAAAGAGGATAAATGAGATGAATGAGGGCATAAATGAAGTTTTCTCACCATTACACCTTATCAGCCATACTTTCCCCTTTATAATGAACTGAAAGGAAGATTGATTCCTTTGAATCTCTTTGACAGTTATGATTTCCATTCCTTTCTCCTTCTCCACTTTGTGTGTGGTCATAGGCCAACATTGGCTCCATTTGGGGACAATATGTTGTTCTCAGTGCATTGAGAACCTGCAGACCTAAATGCCTATGCTTTATTGGGTACATGGAGTCACAAATGCATACTGATTAGACAAAATTTTATACCAACAGTCAAGTGGACAGACCATGGAATATGAAATGGAAGATGAAATGGAAAAATGCAAACAGTGGATGAAACAAAATGGGAATATTGGAAGATGATATGGAAGATGAAATGGAAAAATGAAAATAGTGGAGGAAACAAAATGGAGTATAGAAAGTGGAATGATATATAAAGTGAGATGGATTATCCCTCGTTAGTGATGAATATAGAACTTGAGGAACTGCCCATTTACGGGCACCTCAAGTATGTCTCCTTCTAAGTTCTCCAACGCAACATTATTGTTTCCTTTGATGTCTGACACCCTGAAAGGACCAAAACAGAGGGGTTCTAACTTCCCATGTTTCCCTTTGTCTGACCTCCTGACATCCCATCGTAGCACCCAATCCCCTACTTGGATTTCCCTATATTTAGCTCTTTGATCAAATAAGTATTTCATCTTTTCCTGGTACTTTGCTAGTATGAGGCTTACATGTTCCCATATTTCACTCAGCTCGACCAATTGATTCATTCTTATGATAATGTCATTTGGTTCTTCCTCACTTTCTTGTAAGAATCGGGCCACTGGTAATGCAACTTGAATAGGAAAGATTGTAGCTCTGCCATACACCAGTTCATAAGGGGACTTCCCTATGGATCTTTTAGTGGTGATGCGATTTGCCTAGAGTGAAAAATCAAGTAGGGAGTCCCAGTTCTTTTGGTTCTCATTAATGGTATTTTTCAAAATCTTGACCAGTGTCTTGTTATATGACTCTGCCAACCCGTTCACCTGTGGGTAATATGCAGTGGAGTGTCCCAGAATCATATTATAGTGCTAACATAATTTCATGAACTTAGCCGATTTTAAAGCCTGGGCATTATCAATGATGATTTTAGAAGGGAATCCAAACCTAGCTATTATGTTCTCCTACAGGAACTTGATCGCTACCCCATCGGTGGCATTCCTTGCAGGCATGACTTTCACCCACTTAGTGAAGTAATTTGTGGCAGTGAGGATCCATCAATGCTGATTGCTAGAAGTCGGGTGAATCTATCCTATGAAGTCGATTCCCCACTGTTTGAAAGGTTCTTCAACATGTACTGGGATCAATGGAAGAGGTGCATACCTTTGCTTTTCAGCAAATGTTTGACACTTCTCGTAGGCTCGGACACGAGCATGTATATCACCAAACAGTTTAGGCCAAAAGAAACCTTCCCTCATGATCTTGTGTGGAGTGGATCGCCAACTATAATGCCTACCACGTATCCCTTCGTAGAACTCAGTCATTACTTGTTCAACTTCTTGCTCTGTTAAACACTATAATAGGATCCCCACAGGGTCCTTCCAATACAGTTGCCCATTTTCCACGATGTACTTTTGAGACCTCAGCCTCAAGGTGCGATATTTGGCCTTATCATACTTAGGAGCGCATCTCAGTGTTAAAATATATTCCACTATATCTTATACCATGAGGATATAAGGTACTTCACATGTGTCTTTTGTGTGGGATATTATATGCCCTAAGGTGCACCTGTATCCTCTTGTGCTTCTCCTCCTGTCATAGATAGATTTATCCCTAGAGCTTGACAATTGGATTCAGATAGACTCTTTTCCAGCCCTTGGCCTTTAGTGAGTTTGGTAGGCTTTATCTCCATCTCATTCTCCTGAATATTAGCAATCCATTTTCCCCTTTTTCCTTCATTATCGCCTTGCACCAAGATATCCTTCACTGCTGTTGTGGGAACATAGGCAGTTATGGCAGATTGTAACACACACACCCTGGATGCCTTTAGAGATTTGACCAGAGTGTACGCTTGCTTTTCCAGGATATTATATTTCACTTCGACATCCCGCAGAACCTGGCTGAAGAATGCAATAGGTCATTCATGTCCTTTTCCATCCTTTTGTAGCAGCACTGCAGCTATTGTATGAGGAGAGGCGAAAGAGAAAATCATGAAAGGCTTCCCATAATTTGGACCTATCAACATTGGAGCTTCTGTAAATGCCTGCTTGATTCTGTCAAAATAATCTCTCTATTGAGGGGTCTATCTGACTTCACTATTCATTTTTATCATTTCAGTGATATTTCAGACGATCTCTGCATAATTGGGTATGGATATTCTTAGGAAATTTATCCTTCCCAAGAACACTTGTACCTCATTTTTGTTTCTTGGTAGAGAAATGCTGTTTATCACCTCCAACCATTTCAAATCAATACTCACTCCCTCCTTAGTTACTATATGTCCTAGTAACTTCCCTTCTTCCAGGGAAAACATGGATTTTTGAAGGTTTAGGGATAGGCCATACCTGTGACATTTGTCAAAGGTTCATTAAAGATGTTCTATGTGTTCAGCGTCACTCTTCGAGAAGACATTGATGTCATCCAGGTAAATCACCACAAAATTATCCTGATCTCTTATGAAAGTGATTTCCATAGCACACTAGAATGTGGCACTAACATTTATCAGGCCAAAAATCATTCAGGCTTACAAGAAGGTTCCCCAAGGTGTAATGAACGTCGTCTTATTTTGTTCTTCCAAGAGCATCGACACCTAATTATATCCTGGTAAACCATCCATCATGGATATGCAGGAGGATCCCACCGTATTTTGCAAGATGTGATCCATTTTTGAGAGGGGAGAGTTGTTTTTGAGTGAGGCTCTATTCAGATTTCGAAAATCCACATAGAGCCTGATTTTGCCGTTCTTCTTCCTCACGGGTAGCAGGTTCGCCACTCATTCAAATTACCTTAGAGGGACAATGATATTTTTTTGCAAAAACTTATTTATTTCCCTTTCAATAGTTGGGAGAAGAAGAGGATTGATCTGTCTCAGCTTCTGCTTGTGAGATTTATCGTCCTCTTTGAGTGGTATCTTGTGATGTATAATGTCAATGTAAAAAGTATTCAGATCCTGGTATGACCAGGTGAAAACATCTTTATATGACTGAAATAGCTGGAGGTATTGATTTTGGTATTCTTCAGGGACCCCTTCTGATAGTTTCACCACCTTCGGATTTTCCTCTGTCCCAATATTCACATCCCTGTTGGCTCGAGGGGTCTTGAACCAGGTTCCAAGGTTAAGGTTTGCCAAAGAACCCCTATACTACTGGCCCTTTCTGCAGTGACCTACTTGTGCAGGCCAAAGTCTCACTCGAAGCAATATGGGAGGGTGTTGGAACTAGGTTTCCACACCCTGAGAGAGAGTAGGTAAGTCAAACAAAGTTGTGTTCCCAGCTTATCAAGCTCTGCATTTAACATATCTATTTACAAGCTTATATCACAGAACTTAGATCTAATTATTACCGTCGCATCCACGTGCGTAATACCAATCTATCAATACAACAACTATAATCGCAGTAATTAACAGATCATAGATTCATATAACAGAAATAAAGATACTTTCGCAGCTATCAAACAGATACTTTCGCAACTTAATCATATAGCCCAAGTTCGCATAAATCATAATAGAACAAATCCAGATCACATTAGATTTCAACAGTACTTCACATATATATTAATATCATAATCTTCTTACAATTCCAAAATTCCATCTGCGCACACAGCCAGCAGGGTCCGCATATAGCAGGAATGAGGAGCTCTGTGCACACAGCTAGCAAGATTTGTTACACCAAAATTTGTCACCATGACATTGAGCTGTCTATATGGGTTCATCATTACCTATTTATTGGTTCCTTAAAAGTATAATTCATATTTATTAGGTTCCTTACCTTTTTTACCCCTGTAAAAGGTAAAAAAAGAGAAAAGTAAGTTCTAGAAGCCCAGCTGGTCGAATATTCTCCCAGCTGGAGCCTTCTAGAAGCATTATCTGGTCGAGCTTCGCCCCTTCCATTCATGAACCTTTATCCCTTCATGAATGGAGTAATCCCTTGGTTTTTGGAGCTAAAATCCCATGATGAGAGGGCTTTATCCCTTCCTTTTTGGAGCTAAAACTACCTCCCTTCTGCTATAAATTAAGGCCAAGCTTCAGTCTCAAGGGTAGATTATAGATTGTATTTTTGTACTAAGTGCTTGCTTCTTGCTTTGGAGAGAGTACTTATAATTCATAGTTTTGAGAGGAATTGCTGAGTGAACATACTCTCCATATTCTACATCGATGGCATGAGAAAGATTATGAACTCATGGCCATAGCTTGATGTCGATAAAGAGAGTCGGAGTCTTGTCAAACTGAGGAAAACAGTTGTTCGAGACCCCGGAAGAACCTGTACAAACATCAAGGCGTCACAATTGTAAGGTTTCTTCTTTTATTCAAAGTTAATACAAATGGATTCTATTTTCTCATTAAGTTGTTCATGTATATTTTGGATAATTTAATTCTTGGATTCCATGATCACTAAGATAGATTTATGCCTTTGAATTATTATATCTCACAGATGCTCTTGATCACGTTTTCCTGTCTTTAATTGCAGATCTTATGTGTTGGATCAGTAACTTCAAGAGCGACTGGATTGAAGATCAAATAAGCGTTGGAATTCAGGTAGGAGCATCTTCATATAGTTAATTAATAATTCATAAGCAAATAGTCTAGAGAAAATGGTCTACATCTGTCTGTTTGTTTCTAGATATCCTTAGGATACTAGGGAGATCACTCTTGTCCGCAAGAGGGATTAATCAATATAAAAAATTGGCGACTCCACTGGGGATAAGAACTTAGTTTTCTTTTTTATTTTCAGTTTGAATTTTGAAATATCTTTGACTTTTTTTAGCTTAAAATTGGGTTACATACAAGACTAAATAGGATCCCTGACTGTAAATCTGTATTTTTATTTTTTCTCTACTTTTCTTGCCTTCCGCACTTTTTATTTAAAAACAGAGCGGTAGGCTCTGCTGTTTTTAATAGGATAAAGTACGGTATTGCACCTTATTCCATTAAAAACTGTGGTATTCTAGAAAATTTTAGAAAAAGTAGAAATTCTATTTTCTGGAATCCAATTTCTTGATTTTTTGCTATTTTCCCAATCTATTTTGATTGCCAAAGATCTCTGTTCAGATTTCTTTCAACAATTTCTGTGTTGAAGTGATTTATTCAGTTGGTTTGCATGTTATGAGTAAACGATTTTCCTAGTCCTTTCACTTCTCTGAATCAAAAACTTTTGAATACCTCAGTTATTTGGTGTTTCACTGTTTTCTATTGAGCCATTGAACTTCATGAAGTTGTTACTCTTATGAAAGTTTGGTTTTATTTTCATTTGAAAACTTGTAAAACCTTTAGATTTATAAGGTCTGAATTTCATTTTAAAACTATTTTTGGATGCTTTGGTTTCCTGTTGGGATAAGCAGAAAATTCTTGGTTAGATTACAAACTAGACTTAAACATCCTCCAATTTTTAGATAGAATTCGAGATTAAAGTTTGTTTTTATTTTTGAGTTTTATAAATTTAGGGCTTTTCAGTTTTCTTTTGGAAGAAAATTTATTTTTGTTTCTAATCTAAATGATATAGGGAATTTCATTTTTGAGCAAAAGATATTTTTGAAATTAAGTTCTCTAAATTTTCTTCTTTTCAAAGTTTCTCTTATAGGAAAGAAAATGATTGTTTGAAAGTTATTGAAAATATCTTAACTCTTTCTTCTAGTTAGATTTCATTGAAAAAAAATGAGTGATTATCATATAGATGCATTTTAGAGTGTTTTGAGTCTAGTCATTAAAACATCATCAAGTTTCATTTCCGTACCCATTGTGCTAAGAAACTGCCTATTAAAAGTAATGCTTAATTAAAATTGATTTAGAAATTTTATATTTTCTAGGGCTCTTTCCACCAACATAGCTTAGGCTAGTGTCTTGGAATAGGTTTTAGTTAACTCTCTAAGACAGTAAAACAAACAAGTGGTCGATCTTGTGGTAGGTGAATCCAATTATGGCATGTATGCTCTGGGAAGCTCCTCCTAAAGGAGTCAAGCACGAGATCATATCTGAACCAGAGAGGTAATCATACCTATCTCATTGGGAACGATAGAAGATGTGCACGTATTAAAAATGGTAAACCTCGGATAGACCATTGTCAAGGAGCCTGGGGTCACTTGTCGGTAAACCTTGGATAGACCATTATCAAGGAGCCTTCAAGCGAATTGAGCTTTGTTACTTTGCCCTTGCATGTATATCATATCGTAGACTGTTCCCCCAGGTATATGTGTTCCTGTTGATTACCTTAGTGGCCATAAAATTTAGGATTATTTCCCAAGGTGACGGTGGAAGGGAGGTCCCACTATACCTGGAGCAGACATCGGCTAGACTCACTTGGACTCTCCTGAGGGTTATCTTCACTTGAGATGGGTTAAGTGGAGAAACTTGCACCGGTCTATTTCATTAAGCTGGTTGTCGGGGTAACTATTCCAATTGCCATTTCTACATTAAAATTATACGATGTTGGGTTTCATCACCAAATAGTGTTTTTAGTACGGGAATTTACTGTTTTTGTGTGGATTGATCTCTTATATTTTTATAGGTGTGTGATTCATTTGATTGTTCCCTTAGCGACTTTAGGGTTTTTTTGAATTTTTTCTTTGTTTTCATGTGTTAAAAGTTTTAATCGTGGCTGAATTACCGAGACGATCACACAGAACTCAAGGGAAACCCCCTGAGTACACACCAAGCCAACTAGAAGGACTTAAATCTCTGATACCAAATGTTATCAGTAGAGCTAGATTAATGGAACAAGGAGAATCATCTATAATTACTCATCTTAATTTCGAAGTAGATCAATCGCAAGTAGCATAACATACTCCACAGACGGTTTCAATTTTTGAATTAACTGAATTTACTTCTACAACAAGTGAATTATCACCTGAAGAACCTAAAATTTCTGAATCAGAAATTGAACCTGCTACATTAGAACCTACTTTAGAATTCACTACTCCAACTCCTGATTATCCTGATTCACCCAGAGTGAGGAATCGAATTACAGAAGATCTTTCTCCTGGTCTCATTAGTATTGAAGAAATCAATGATATAGAAGAAGAAGTAATTTTCCATTCAACTCAGGAAAATTTAGAGCTTAGAGAACGTGAATCAATTTTTTACAGTCCTTTTAGACAAGACGCTTGGTATTCTTCATTGACAGATTTTCTGCAAAACGTAGGTCTTCAGTATTTTCCACCCCGAATTCCTTTCTACTCTACACCAATAGGTTATAGACCTCAGATAAACATGTCAAGTGAGTCATCTATGTTTATTGAATCGCCAGAAACATTTCTTTATGGTGGTCCGTCTATTCCTGCAGGCTATCAGTCGCTCTCTGGTACGTTCTCAGGAGCATCTCATTTTCCAAGAAAACCATTGTCATCATCTGGCCTGAATGAATCGAATACTGGAACTTTGAACAATGGGCAAGTTTATATGATGTCTGGAAATATTTTGAACCCCGAATCTCAAGGTAGTAATATACAACCTGGGGGGCAACCTAAAAATAGCCAAATATAGCCTGGGGGGCAAACCCAAGGACAATACATACCTCAGGGTCAATATGAACCCCAAGGACAATACATACCTCAGGGTCAATATCAACCCCAGGGACAGTACATACCTCAAGGTCAATATCAACCCTAGATTCAGTACATGCCTCAAGATCAATATCAACCTCAAGGGCAGTATCCAGCTCAAGAATTGCAACCTCTTTGAGCACAACAATTCTATCTAGAACAACAAATGTTATAAGGAGGTGGAAATTATCCAGCTAATTATCAGCCATATGTTCAACCCAGTTATGGGCCATCTTAAGTACAACCTTCGATGGGACCCTCATATCCCAGAATGGTGTGGGATCCATCCCAATTCCAACAAAATTTACAACGAAATATGCAAGTACCTTATTATCAAGCAGGACAACCTATTGGTTATAATCAACCCCAACAACCAGTCCAGCCTTTAATTCCAACACCTGCATATGGTCCTGTTTAGCAACCTGGTCCAAGTTCACCTAGTACTCCACCACAAACAGTTGTTCAGACTTATGTTCAACCTATCACACCTATTCCTGCAGTGTCTACATTTCCTGTTACATCTGCCCCTCAAACATCAGTACAAATTCCTCAGGTTTCTATTCCACAGTCTAGACCTACAATTCAGACTAATGTTCAGATGCTCGCAGGAAAACATGGTACAATTACAGTCATAACGAGTCAAACTCAATTTACTTATCAACCATATCAAGGGTCGTACTAATATGGACCTATTCCACAAACTCCAGTCTACCCGCAACAACCGTACCCTGGATATACGTATCAAACACCTGTTCAACCTTAGAATGGTTCAGTTATTCCTGGTCATCCAGGGGGAAATATGATTCCAAATGCACAACCTATTCCAGGTTATCCTGGATATCCTCCTCCTGGGACTGGTTTAATTTCACAAGGTTATCCACAAGACCCTACCCGTTGATTTCCATTCATAGCAACTTTGGATTTACCGGATTTATCCCGCTTTACAAATGATCCCATCTAATATCATCTGTATTGGCCACCAATGCCTCATAAGTTGCCCAGTGATATCCCAAAATTTGAAGGAAAATCGGGAGAGGATCCTTCCAACCTTGTTATGACTTACCACCTTTGGTGCGCATCTAACTCATTAATCGACAATTCTGTTCGACTTAGACTTTTTCAGAGAACGTTAATAGGATTAGCTGCCAAGTGGTACATTGAACTACCGCGAGGCTCGTTTAACAATTTCAGCGCCCTAGCAAATGCCCTCTTAACTCATTTTCAGTTGCCAGTCAGATACGACAATGGAACGAAATTATTAACTTCACTAAAATAATCTACGCCTACATATATATCAGATCATATTCATGAATGGAGACATAGAAGACGTTTGGTAATTTTTTTTTATCCCGGATCAAATATTGGCAGAATGGTTTGTTAAATCATTTCTACCAAAAATCACTGAAGATGTAGCCAAAGCAGAATTTGTCACAAAAGAAAAAGCTATTTCTCAAGCTCAGTATCTAGACTTGGTATATACCCAGTCCGAAACTTTGTATGAGAAACTTCCCGATTTACCGCGTCTTGGTCAGATAACAAAAACTCGTTCAGGGTATCATGTCGTTGATGGTGTAATCGGTTCAGTTAGTACAACTAAGAATAAGAAGAAATCTTCAAAGATTACTTCTCCTATAATAACTTTAACTGATTCACCAAAAGGAGAATATTCCTTGGAAACTACTACCGATATTCACATTGCAGATTCATCTACTACAAAGTTGAAATCCGACAACAAGAAGAAAGCGAAGAAAAATAATAAACAGAACTCATATCCTAAAGAAAAAACTGATAAAACTGAATCAACTGATGACAAACGGAAACCTCGTTATCCTTGTATTATTTGTGATGAAGATCATTTCACTAAAGAATTTCCACATAGGGCTGAAGTTTCTAAGTTCGTCAAAGGTTCACCCACTCCCACTGTCTTGAAGGATCCCTTTCCAGTTCAAGATAGTAAAATGATTGGATCTTCTTCTAATACATCAGCAGATATTTTGATGATGTCTCAAGTAATGGTTGCGACTCGATCACAAGATTATGGTAATAAAAATCTCGTTACTGGTAAAGAAGTAGAAAATTCTAATTCTAGACCAACTGCATCTCCTTCAATTTCCGATCCACTTCACATCAAGAAACCAAATCCTGATTTAGTAATAAAACCGCCTCCTAAAGGTGTACTTTGTAAATCAGCTTTCAATCCACATGCGAGATTTGCTCAGAATTACAACATTGTTGAAGATTTGGCAATATCTCCTTCGGCAATGTCATCTTTGGAAGTGCTGCAATCATGTCTAGCACAAAGAAAATTACTCTTATCAGCAATTGGAGTAGTAGATATTCAGGATTCAAACCTTATAGTCTTCGATTTAGAAAATTTTACACCACGACTCCCTCATCAAATGGCCTTTCAAATCCCAGTACTGTTCAAAAACAGACGTTGCTTTCATACTGTTATTGATGAAGGAGCTTCCACATGTATTATGTCGTTAAAATGTTGGAAATCACTTGGTTCTCCGACACTCAACCAATCATCGACAATCCTTAAAGCTTTTGATGGAAGAGGTTTCCATCCATACAGAATTTTGCAGGATCTGCCTATAGAGGTCGAATGTAAAACCGTTAATTTAGATGTGGAAGTAGTTGATCCCCCTCTAGATTACAACTTTCTTCTAGGTCGAAGTTGGTCTTATGCTACGGCTGTTGTCGTGTCTTCCTTATTTCGATTAATAATGTTTCCTCATCAAGGAAATATTGTAAAAGTCGATCAGCTCTCATATTATTCGTTCGACCCAGCTTCTACGGGTAGTATTCAGCATGTTGGAAAAAAAACTATCCCTTATGAGGATGTAGGAGTAGGCTTAATTAAAGATTCCACTTTGTTGGGAACTTTTTCTTTGCCTCCACCTAACTTACCGTGTACTATCGCTAATATCAATATGGTTACATCAAGCACTATTCCATTTATGACCCTTGGATAGTGCCTTCAGAGTCAGAACTGGATTCGTTTGATGGCGTGATGCCTTTGAGTCCATTTGAATTAGCATATCAAGCAGCACAGTCATTTTCCAATTCACCATCGACTGATTCTGACCCCATGAATGTGGTCAATGAAGAATCATTTTCACCTTCAAGCTTAGTTATAACATCAATTCTAGATCCTTTTAAAGAAGTGTTTTATACTGACGAAAACATTCGTGAATTCTTATCCATAGATGATTTACCATGGGATGATCTCCATCATAGATCATCATTTTTACCTAAGCTTGATAGATTCGAAGATAAGTTTTCATCTATTTTTACAATTGACTATGTCAAGGAACCCCAGAATCCGATATTGATCACAAATTCAGATTCTGAAGTGAATTTGGGGAATATTTCTTCCACGATTCCTATTGACATATCAGTAAAACCTAGAATTATTGAAAACATTCATATGGGTGCCTCTTGTACTTTAGATGAAATTGCTATATATAAGGCCCTATTTCAAGAATTCCACGACATCTTTGCCTGGTCTTATGAAGAATGCCAGGAATCGATCCCAAAATTGTTGTTCATGAAATAAAAACTTACCCAGATGCTAAACCGATCAGACAAAAATTACATCCGATACATCCATGAAAGGCTGCCACTATCAAAGCCGAAGTTGAAAAATTATTGAAAGCACGATTTATTTATCCTATCCCATTAACATATTGGGTATCTAACATCGTTCCTGTTACTAAAAAACAAGGAAAAATACGAGTATGTGTCGACTATAGGAATACTAACAAAGCTTGTCCTAAATACAATTATCTGACCCCTTATATCGACCAAATCACTGACGATTGTGCTGGAAATTAAATGTATTCATTTATGGATGGATTTTCCTGATACAATCAAATAAACATACTCCCTGTCGATCAACCAAAAACAACGTTCATTTGTCCTTGGGGAACATTTGCTTACTGTAAATTACCTTTTGACTAAAGAATGCTAAGGAAAATTTTCGAAGGGCTATGTCCTATGCTTTTCATGACATTAAACACATTGTGCAACCTTATCTCGATGATTTACCTGCTCATTCCTTACGCAGGAAAGAGCATCCAACTCACTTACGAGCGATTTTTATGAGATGTAGGTATTATAAGATTCGCCTAAATCCACACAAGTGTGTTTTTTGTGTACAATCTGGTAGATTACTAGGATTTTTCATTTAAAAACAAAGCATTCGTGTCAATCCTTTGAAGGCTGAGGCTATTATCAATTTACCTCCTCCTTCCACACTTCGCCAACTCCAAATTTGCAAGGGAAAGCAAACTTTCTACGTAGATTCATCCAGAAATATGCCGAGTTAACGAAAGGTTTTACCAGGTTTTTGAAACAAAATATTTCTTTCATTTGGGAAGAGATCGCTGATCGATCTTTTGATGCTCTAAAACACGTGTTAACCCATGCACTGTTATTGCATCCACCAAATTATAGCTAGGATTACTTTTTATACTTAGCAGCCTCTGATTCCACTATTGGAATGGTATTAGTTCAAGAAGATGAGTTTCACAATGAACATGTGATTTACTATTTCAGTCGGGATCTCAATTCGATAGAGATGAAATACTCGCATGTGGAGAAATTGGCCTTGGCAGCAATTCAAGTTGTCCAACGATTTCGTCATTACATTTTGTTACGAAAAACAATGGTGATTTCTAATTGCAACCCAATGATGTATATTTTGACTAAGCAATTGCTCGCGGGGAAATCCTCTAAATGGATATTTATCCTTCAGTAGTTTGATTTAGAATTTTAAAAATCCAAATCAAAGAAATCACTAGTGTTCACCGAACTGATGTGTGACTTCCCAAATACTGAGACAAAAACTGTGGTAGAACATCCAATCGCTGATGAATCTTTGTTTCTTATCAGTACTTTAGATCCTTGGTATGGGGATAAAATCATTTATCTCCAAAACCAAACTTTTCGGCCTGAGCTTTCACGTTCACATCGACGAAATATCTGTTACCAGTCTCAGCAGTACAATATTGTTGGAGACACGCTTTATTGTCGCGGTGCAGATTCTGTATTTCAACGATGTTTAACCCATGAAGAGGCTGAAGAAGTTTTAAATTACTGTCATTCTGGAGCATGTGGCGGTCATGTGTCTGGGTATGCCACAGCCCAAAAGATATTGCACGCTGGTTATTTTTGGCCTTCGTTATTTAAAGATTGCATTATAGCAGTCTGAAAATGCCACAATTGTCAAATCTTTGATCAGAAAATGCGTGCACCACCAGCTCCTCTTCACGCCATAATTTTTGTCGGTCCTTTTGAAAAATGGGGCATTGATTTCATTACATGTAACCCTCACTCGGCCGGGGGGCATGAGTATATTATTCTCGCAGTAGATTATTTTACCAAATGGGCTAAGGCGATGCCTAAATTTGCGGCAGATGGCAAAACTGTAGCTACTTTTGTATTGAATCACGTTATTGCTCGATTTGGTGTACCCCAAGCTACCATTACTGATCATGGGAGCCATTTTCAAAAAATTATGATGACCAAACTTTCCGACCAAATTGGCCTGCGCCATGATAGTTCTACACCATATTACCCGCAAGCTAATGGTCAAGTTGAAGCTGTAAATAAAGTTTTAACCACTATGATTAAAAGGATAATTAGAATTCATAAATCGAATTGGAATACTATGTTTTTCTTAGCACTTTGGGCATACCGAACCTCAACAAAAACCGCAACAAGTTTCACTCGTTTTCAACTGGTCTACAGTTTAGAAGTTGTGTTACTGATTGAATATGAAATAACATCACTCCAATTAGCCATAGAATTACTACCAGCTACCTCTGAGGAGGAGAAATGATTTTTGTATCTGGCACAATTAGATGAGACTCGGCGCACCGCTACATTGGAAGCCAAAGCTCACAAAAAACATGTTAAATCTCAGTATGATTGAAGTGTTACACCTCGTGTTTTTTCAGAGGGTGACCTAGTATTGGTATATGACCAAGCTAATGATAAACTAGGATTTGGGAAATTTGATCCCATGTGGCACAGTCCTTATATTGTCAAGTGAGTGCTTGCAAAAGGGGCTTATGAATTGATTGATTATGAAGAGGTCTCTTTAGATAAACCCAGAAATGGACTTTATCTGAAGAGATATTATTCTTGATTTTGTGTGAAGATCTTATTGGTAGATTAGTTATTTTTTCTAGCTTAGCTACTTTAGATTAGATGAGTGTGTCTAGTTTAAGTTTGCGCTAACTACTATCCCTGCTTATCTTGATTACTCTTAATATTGCAAATGTCGACATCTCTTCAAGCCTACATCGGTTTTTCTGATGGTGCCTGTCGTAATACATGGAACATCTCTTCCGCAACCTGGGTTATCTATTCACCCATTGATGAGTTAGTTTCTATGCATGGGGTAAGCCTTGGTAAAACAACGAATAATGTTGTAGAATATTTCGCAGTAATTGTGTTATTGTCTGGAGCCATTTCATTTGGAATTCGACATTTTATCATAAGGTCAGATTCAGAACTCATTGTATTACACTTAAACATGGTATACGCAATTAAAAATCTAGTGTTACTGAGATTATTCTTGAAGGTTCGTCTCTTGGAAAGACAGTTTGATTACATTTAATATTAACACATTCCGAGGATTTTAAATACATTGGCTGATGCATTAGCTAATAATGTTATAAATAGACATTTGCGACATTAAAGTAGTAAATTAAAATAACATTTGGTAATTGTTGAACAAGATAAAGCCGTCGAAAGTAGTCATATCATAGATAGAATTTGTGTTCAAAAAATATTACATCGTCTAGGATCATAGGTTTGAAACACCTTATGATCCGAAAGGTAGTGATACTAAAATAAAAAATATGATGGTCTACGATAATCATCCACTATCCATGGTGATGATCATGATAATACGCTATCGCTCATGCCACTCTACACGGATATCTCCGAAACTGGCCAGGAACGCCAGCAACATGTCTTTGGAGGCGTAAAGGAATATCTTCCATACTAGTCTCTGGTATGTCTCTGGTAAACCTCTCCAGGTTCTTCTCTAAGTCAGTGAGAATCTCTACTGCTTGATTCTCTAGAGGTGCGATAGGATCTGTTCGCTTCCTCTCAAAGTGGTGGAGATTGGCTGGTCTTCGTGGACCAACATCTGCATTTGAATTTTTTGTTATCAATATTGGACGATTTAAAAAAAACAAAAATACAAAAATTTAGAATTAGAAACACATCAAAGTGATTTATTTACCTGATTCATCCCATTGGGCTCTGGGAGGAAGAGCCATATCAGTATCACCATGAAAATCTATCCTTGCATACGGATAATCTTCAATGGCGAAGATCTAGTTCTGTAACCAGTGAAAGTATGCAGGTGTAAATCGAACAATCTCAATACCCTCACTATGATGGGACATCACTTGAACCCAACGGACCATCCGAGGCTCTCTAACCCCACCAACATCAACCGAGATAAGCTAGGGAGCAAGAGAAGGAATCTTCTCTAGAGAAAAAGAAACTACGATGGCTCCATATCCAAAGTTTTTCAACTTTCATTCTTAGCTCTAGTCAATTGGCCTTTTACATTAGCCAATACTCCTTCACACTAGTTGAAGATGGTGCCTCTGTATCACTCAACCGCTATCTGCATCTGGGCTTTATTAGCCACATGTGGAGCTGCACTCCCACACAATTTGGTCACTGTGAACGCAAATACTTTGAGTTCAAGACTGATAATTGTTTTTATATCAATTCGGTTGTCTTTTGGATCAGCCTCTTCATTACAAAATTCTTGTTGGTAGCTAGCTATAGGCTGGCCACCTTGCCTAGCCCCAAACAAGGAAATAGGTTCTCCTCTTTTGGACAAACCTGTAAGGAAGTAAATGTCCTCTAGCTCAAATTCGAACCGGTGATCACCAATAATGAAGCATTGTTCTTGAACATCCCACCTGTTCACTAGCCATGTCAATAACTCTACTTGAGCTCTCATGCCCTGCATTTCCCAATATTTGTATAATCCACATTTTCTCAATACATGCCGTGTGGGAAAACTTGCAATAGCTGCCGTGTGGGAAAACTTGCAATAGCTACCTCACCCACTTCTTCATGTTCATGTTCTCTCCATTCAAGTATTGTGGATGCTCTGCAATAGACGCATTAAAATATTAGACACAATCAAAATGGAAAATTTGGCTTAATTTGAGAGAAATTAATTTTTTGATTTTGTTCACGGAACCTCCGCACTTTTTTCATTAAAACAGTGCGAGCTACCACATGCGTTATACACAGAAAGTGTGGGAGTTCGATAATTTTCCTTTGGAAAATATCGGGCTCCGCAGGTACCGTGTCTATTACCTGCGGTACCCCAAGGGAAATTTTTTGAACCTATTTTCCTTTTAAAAAATGGTTTTAAAGCCTTAAAAGAAAATGTAAACAGAAAAAAATGAAGACAAATGAGTTTTGGATTACCTAGAGTCGATGATTTTGGATTTGGACGGTCGGTTTTTCTGATATCTCCTTCGGAAATTTTTACACAAAAAGCTCTCAACTTTCACTCTGGATACAAATGGTAAAAATGACTTGGTTTAACCCTTTTTATAAGATTTTTTGAATAAATGAAATAATATTTTATTTATTTTTCACTTTGAAAAGTGGTTTTTCAAATAATTTTTACTTATCTAAAACAGGTATGTTTAATGTTTTGAGTTTTTGTGTAGAATACAAGATTTTCAGGTGAAATAATAATTTTGGAAAAGAGTATGCTTTTTGTCACCTTTTCAAACTCATTAAAAACTTATGAAAAAGCGACACCATATGAGTAAATTTTTATCAGTTTTTTGAACTCGTTAAAACTTACAGAAAAAGCGAAACCAATGAAGTACATTTTTATCCCTTTTTCAAACTCGTTAAAACTTAAAAAAAAAAGTGAAACCATGGAGTTCTCTTTTAAGCGTTTTTTAGACTCTCTAAACATGAAAATATTGTCGAGTACTTGACTATTCGAACTCATTAAAGAAAATGAACAGTCGTCCCTTTAGTATAAGTTTACCCCTTTTCCAGACTGAAATGGACTATTTACGAGAAAGGTATACGTTGACTAATCATAGTTAATAGAGTTCTCTCCTGCATTATTTTATCCTTTTTGGGGCTTGAGGGACTAAATTTACGAAAAATACACCCAATGGAGTTTTCTTAAGTTTTTCTTCTAACTCCTTAAAATTGAAAAACACCGAGTTTTACCTATACTGGACTCCTTAAAACTTAACAGTAAAGGACTTGTAAATTATAAACAGGAACGAACCACTCCTTCTTAGGGTTCGATTTTAATACTAAGTTGGACTCATCCGAAGGATGAGCTTACATTACAAGAAAATGTTATCCTCCTCAAGCTTGTAAAAAATAAAGAGGTACTTTCCAGAAATGGTGGGGGGAAAGAGAGAAAATGAATCCACTTGTCACACTTTGTTTTAAAAAGTTGTATACCACTCTTGAACACGACACTTTTGTCACATTCATGTCTGGGTTGGGAAAATCCTTTGACGAACAGTTAATCAAACCACATTGAAATTCTTAAGCCAATTTCTGGGTTTTAGCTTTAGGTCAATCATCACCAAACCATCTCCAGTGTCGTTATGTGTTCAAGAGATCAGTTAAATAAACCATTCATTGCACCAGTCCTTGCTATATATTTCTTCAAAACTTGATCTAATAGTTTCGTGTCGTGGGCTTTCCTACGATGGGTCACTTTCTATCAACGACAGCTCATCATCTAGAAAGTTGATCTAGAATCCTATCAGTACCTTGGGATCATCATGCTTTAATGGAAGGTTTCTCGCCTTCAATTATAGGTTGCATCATTGACCTTCGATCGAATGATTCTGTGAAATGTTTGACTTCATATCAAAAATTCACATTTCATAAATTGTACTGAGTACTTTGAGAGCCATTGTCATTATTGGTGGTTTCTCTCACACTTGTCAATAGTTCACATCATTAACTGGTAATCAAGTGGTTTCTACCATGTTTGACTTTGACACAATCAATCTCATGGATAGAATCGTACTAGTTCGAGAAGCGGAAATCAATACCCTGGATCTAGTTTCCATCATACAGGCTGTGAGGAGTTTTATTATTCATCATATAGTAGACTACTCATAATAGATGGTTGCATCCATGCTGTGTCTACTACTTCATGTTATTCTAAAATCACTAATGTATCAGAACATGTAGTTAGTTTTGATCTGAGTATGGGAATGCCTACCTCAGCGATGATATACATATATATACACTCTTGCATTGAATGTTTTTTCCAGGTTTCAACCGATGTGCTGACAACCCAATCCTCAGGATGATAAAGCACTTCACTCTTTAGATTTCTTCAAAAAACTCTTCAGACTTCGCACTTTAGGGGGCAATCTATTACACCAAAATTTGTCACCATGAAATTGAGCAGTCTATATGGGTTCATCATTACCTATTTATTTCTTCCTTAGAATTCTAAAAACATAAAGTTCCCCAAATAAAATCTTGGAACTAGAAGAAGCTCTTAAAAGTACTCAAAAGCCTACTCCCGCACTTTTCCTAGTCATTCCCTGTGGTACCGCAGCTAATTGTTGTCGAAACTGCGGTACATCCCGCATGTAAAGCTCATTAAAACTGCAGACCCCCGTAAAAGGTAAAAAAGGAGAAAAGTAAGTTCTATAATCCAAGTTGGTCGAATATTCTCCCAGCTAGAGCCTTCTAATAGCATTATCTAGTCGAGCTTCACCCCTTCCATTCATGAACCTTTATCCCTTCATGAAAGGAGTAATCCCTTGGTTTTTGGAGCTAAAATCCCATGATGAGAGGGATTTATCCCTTCCTTTTTGGAGCTGAAACTACCTCCCTTCTGCTATAAATTGAGGCGAAGCTTCAGTCTCAAGGGTTGATTATAGATTGTATTTTTTTACTAAGTGCTTGTTTCTTACTTTGGAGAGAGTACATAGAATTCATAGTTTTGAGAGGAATTGCTGAGTGAACATACTCTCCATATTCTGCATCGTTGGCATGAGAAATATTACGAACTCATCGCCATAGCTTGATGCCGATAAAGAGAGTCAGAGTCTTGTCAAACTGAGGAAAATGTTTGCTTGGGACCTCGTAAGAACCTGTACAAACATCAAGGCGTCACGGTTGTAAGGTTTCTTCTTTTTTTCAAAGTTAATACAAATGGATTCTATTTTCTCATTAAGTTGGTCATGTATCATTTTGATAATTTAATTCTTGGATTCCTTGATCACTAAGATAGATTTATGCATTTGAATTATTATATCTCGCAGATGCTCTTGATCTCGTTTGCCTGTCTTTAATTGCAGATCTTTTTTGTTGGATTGGTAACTTCAAGAGTGACTATATTGAAGATCAAATAAGCGTTGAACTTTAGGTAGGAGCATCTTCCCATAGTTAATTAATAATTCATAAGAAAATAGTCTAGAGAAAATGGTCTACATCTATCTGTTTGTTTCTAGATATCCTTAGGATACTAGGGAGATTGCTCTTGTCCGCAAGAGGGATTAATCCGTATAACAGGAGTCCTTCCCAGAAACCCAACAACAGATCTAACAATTCGTGCTCAACATCAATCTCAATTCTTTTCTGCCTATGACTCAAAAATGTTTATCTATTTATAACAATTTAGCCTACGCATCCTATGGTCCACAAACCGTGGTTTGCAAACTCCTGGTCTACCCTTGACGCGTTACAATGCATTAGGGGATTTGACCCACCCCAAAACCCCTGCGTTAGACTAAATATTACAAAAATACACAAAAATGGAAAAAATTCGCACCTTTAGGAGACCCTGTTCCAACAGTCCCCCAACACAATCTTGTGACTCATCCCGAGTCACAGTGATGGTGGGGTCTCCACCTGCACCTGCAATAATATGATCGCCTTGGCTAATGGGGGCAGCATGCCTTCACTCTGAACAACAAAATTCTATGCAATGTCAACCAAATTTTCTGAAATTGGGCCTTCCGTCGCAGCGGTGACACTCTCCATAGTCTAGTTCAGCTGCTTAGCTATGACATCAGCATCTTGTGAAAGCTTGAAGGCCTCAGCATCCAAAGGCTTCAGGTGGTCACCAAGAACCTTCTTCTTCTACCGAAGTTCATCAATATCAGATTGGAGGGCGTGAATAGTGCGTAGTTGTGTCAAACGCTGAGTAGGAACTAAAGTGGGCAGGGTGGCTTCTAAAGTATTGAACTCTTCTTCTTTCTGCCGCAGGTCCTCGTTGAATCCACACAGGATCGCGCCGTGTTGGACCTTGGCCCATAGCTGCATGGTTGTGTCTAATAATTGGGCACCCTCCGTGATTTTCCCTGTAATGGTGTTCATAGCTGCGATGACCAGCAAAGTTTGCTGGGCCCGTACCCTGCGCTCCCAGTGCACCCCTACACTATGAACATACCTCCTGTGCTCCTAGCGCACCTGCTAATTTCTGAGTCTATTCCTTCTAAATTTATTTCCATGTCGCCAGCACACTTCCCCGAGCTTCCAATCTTGTAGCTTCCAGCTACGAGGAGCATGGTACCAGCTGCGCCTACCTTCCTTGGTGGGGATAGCCCACTTCATACAACTACTCCGGCCATATAGTCATTTGATCCAATATGGTTTGAGCCAACTACCATTGATGTAGCTGGGTAGCATATCACCGTGCAGGGTGGCGAATCGCACAACTCCACCATCCATGATTTCCTTAACTGTATAGGGCCCAAGCCAGTGCTGTCGAAACTTACCCAGATGTCTCGCAAACTGGCTATCATATAGTAGCACTAAATCACCCTCCGCAAAGGAATTTCATCAGATATGTCAGTCATGCCAAGCCTTATCTCATGCCTTATGAACCTATTGATTGAAGGTAGAAATAAATCGGTCTTCCTCCAAAGCCACAAGTTGCGCTAAACTCTCCTCCATGATATCAGGCTCTGCCATATTCGTAAAGGCTGTGATGCGCATACTAGGAACAATATATTCCATGGGCATAATGGCATCCTTGACTTAAACCATCCTAAATTGTGTTTTCCCTATTAATTTTTTGCAGGTGGTGCGATATGCCCAAAGAACAGACGGGATGCACACATCCCAGTCGCTGCGATCAACGTTACAAACCTTAGTTAGTGTGTTCTCCAAGACCTTATTTAATGCCTCAACTGCTCCATTTTCTTGAGGATGATATGGGGTGCTTTTGGCGTGATGGATTCGGAATTCCTCCGTTAAAGCCTATATAGTGTCATTAACAAATTGTGTACCCCTATCGATCATCAAAATTTTCAGACACCCAAATCTGGTCAGAGTCTGCTCAAAGATGAAGTGTGCAGCAGTATCTGCAGTGCATTCCTTCACCGCTTATGCTTCGGCCCATCTGGTTACATAGTCAGTGGCAGTGATGATGTAGCTCGCACCTATTTTTTTTCTGGGTGGGTTAAGAGGTCCCACAAAATTGATGGCCCATTTGTCAAAGGCTTGCAGGGTCATCTACGGTTGAAGGGGACTTTCATCTCTACGCGATGGCCTTCCTGTCCATTGGCATGTATCACAGGCTTTACAATAGTCGTGGGAGTCAATATGCAGGGTAGGCCACCATAGGCCGGCCCTTAAGATATTCTGCGTCATTGTTTTCCCTGTGTAGTGACCTCTTGCTACCCCATCGTGGGCTTCTGCCAAGATATCATGTTGTTCATGCTCCAGCATGTACCTACACAACACTTCATCTGCACCCATATTATACAAATGTCCTGTGATGATAGTAAAATCCGTAATGCGGGCTACCAGCTCCTTCTTTTGTTGCACCGAATATTCCACAGGTGCCATGCCTGTAGTCAGGAATTGAATGATGTCAGCGAAGTGTGCATTAACCACCTTAATAGAAAATATCTACACGTCGGGCAACCCTTCATCTAGGTTGGTGGGTTCCTCACCACTCTCAATTTGAGACAAGTGATATGGCCTGAAATTCAATTTCCATGGCTTGAAAATGATCTCAAAGTCGTATTCCTGGAAGAGAAAAAGCCATCGACAAATCCCCCCCCCCCCAAAACATAGGATTATTCACTAAGTACTTCAAAGTCGAATGATCTGTGAAAATTTTGGAGTGCCCTCCTAATAGATAGTGCCGATACTTCTATAGTGCATAGACCATGGCCAACCCTTCCCTCTCCGTGGTGGTGTAATTGCGCTCCACACTTGAGAGTTTATGACTAGCAAATACGATTGGGTGATCAATGTCTCCGGTTCCAGGCTATGTAAGGACTGCTCCCAGGGAAATTCTTGAAGCATCAACATGAACATTAAATACCTTCGCCCAATCGGGAAAAATAAGAATAAGTGGAGATACCATCTTTTCCTTGAGTAGCTCAAATCTCTTCTAGCACTCGTCATCCCAAAAAAATGAAACATCCTTCTTAAGAAGCTTTTCCAAAAGGGTTGTGATCAGTGCATATCCTTGAATGAATTTTCTGTTGTAGCTCGTATGTCCAAGGATCGAACGCAGCTATTTCTCAGTCATAGGCACTGCCAGATTGAAGATAACTGCAACTTTCACAGGGTCCACCATCAACCCTTGTCAACATACTATATGTCCGAGAATAATTTCGAAGGGTACGTAGAAGATACATTTCTTGATATTCAGGGAAATCTGGTGTTTTCGACAGGTGTCCAACATCATGCACAGGCTCGAAATGTGCATCTTTACTAAGCCGAAGACAGTCCAATCATCGAAATACACCTCTAGAAATTTTTGGATAAATTCCTTGAACACTGCAACAACTACCCGCGAGAAGATAGCAGGGGAATTCTTGAGTCCAAACGACATGATTTTATACTAGAAGGATCCCATTCAGTGGCAAATGTAGTTTTGCTGCGTTCTTCTGGTGCGATTATGATCTGATGGTATCCTGAGAACCCGTTAGTGAATGAGTATGCTTCCTGGCCTCGTACGCTATCCAGGATCTCATCGGAGAATGGTGTCGGAAAGCGTTCATGTACGTAGGCATCATTTAACTTGCGTAAGTCCACACAGATTCAGATTTCTCCCTTTGTTTTATTTTCCTGAACCACCATCGGACTTACCCAATCCGATTGCTCGACCGGCTCGATAATACTTGTGGTGAGAATTTTATCAATTTCTTCATTAACCTTATGTTTAGACTTAGGGTTCAGCCGATAAGACCACTGCTTTACAGGGCGTGCATCCAGTTTTAGTGTGATGTGCATCACCCTTAGGTCCCCCGTGATCCCTTTGAGCTTCCAAAACTTGGTCGGGAATAAGTCTTGATATTTTGTGAGAAATCCAGCAATCTTGCTTACAGTGTCATCATCCCAGTAGTCCCCAATTTTAGCCAAATTAGGTTGCTCTGCCATGCCAATGTTGACTTCCCACAGTTTCAGAGGCTTTGTCACATCCACAATCTACAGTGGAGGGCTCACAACTGCGTTCTCCCCCTCCGATTCTGGGATAGAGACATTGCGCAAATCCTCATCACATTCTTATATAGTTATATTGTGATAATTGACAATATCTTGCATCTGCGTTTCCCACGTCGGTACCCCAAATGATGCAAAGGAGCTGGATTCACCAAACACGAATGTATCTATATCCCACAGAGCTTCGTCAAGTGCCTTCGAGCCCCCTGTTAGTCCAAATGTACCTATGAATTCATCCTTCAAAGTTTCCCAGTGGCAGGTGCGTTGATGTAGCTCCACATCCAAGTACCACGTAGTGGGGATTGGTCCCAACACATGAATAAACAAGTGAACCCATTCCTCCATAGTTCGGTGGTACCACTTCTCCATCTAAGCGAACAAGTGTTCACGCGGGTCCCCTAGGCCAAGGAACATCTTGAAATGCACCTCAACCAAAGGCTAGAATCACAGGATCATCATGTCCTATCATTCCTCCTAGTCCTGGAACACTTCCCTATGTGTGTCCCACCATCTTGCAGGAGTTGCGCGCATAGCTATATTAAGGGCCCATAGCCTCAGTTATTTGGGAACCTCAGCTTCGAACGTTTACAAAAGTTCTTTTACACTACAGGAACCATCGAAGTAGGGTAGTTCTCTTACCTCAAAGAATATGCAACAGAAATACCTGGTGACTCTCAGGCAGCACAGCACAAAGACATCATGCAGCCAGTTTTTCCATTTTTCCATTTCTTCATCGGAGTCCGAAAAGCATTTTCTATCCCTTTCCCAGAAAAGCACACCATCGGCTGTAGGATTGATCCAGTCTTTGTCCCTTGCAGTTAACTTATAGATGTGATCCACCTCTTCTTCCTCATGCACTGGCTCTGTATACCTTTCTCCTTCCGCGGGGTCTAGTGGTACGATCACCAGTGTTCCTTCACTTTCAAACACCATACTTCTCTTCTCCAGATTGAAAATACTACCCATATCAATGGCCCAGTCCAATTCTAGTAGTGCTGGGTAAGGGTCCACATCTTCTACAATCTGAATGAATTCAAAGTTAGCCCAGACCTTAACTCCTGCGATATCTACTACGATTTTTGATAGTCTTCCTAAAGGGATGATCTTTTGCTGGTTGGCCATGCGCAACTGGATAGTGGACCATTCCAAATTAGGTTCTCCCATTCGCTGCCAAGTTTTTTTAGGTAGTACGTTCACATCTAATCCCAAGTCTAGAATAACCTGATCAATCTCGTAATCACCGATCTGTGTGGTCAACCACATCTCTCTACCAATGCCTCTCTTATGCTTATATAGTTCATGCACATCCTTAATTTCCATGGTTGGGGCTATCTTTTCTGTGCAACTATCTATCAAGGCTTGGAGGTTATCTACGGGCATTTGGTTGCACAACATCTTCATACATGCCTACAAGAATGGTTTAACCTCATCATCTGCTTTGAGGTTCGCAGGGGCTTGAGGAGTAGTTGTCTCAACCGTTACAAAGTCTTGGAGATCTACGAAAAAGGTTTCCTTTTCCTTCTGTAATTCCAAACCTTCTTATGTACTGGCTGCTTTTTGGATGAGAGGCCCCGCCTCATCTTTCTCCATAGCTCCTCTAGTGGCCATGCCGCTGTGTGTTATAACATTAACACTTGGTCCTCCGTCTCGGGGTTCCGCCTTGTCCCTTTGTACATTCTACATAGGTTTCTGCTACTTCTCCTGCATCTTGGCCATCAGAATCGGGCAATATTCAATTACATGATCCAACTATCTATAGTATCTACATGATTGTCTCGCAGGGTTCGTGAAATCCCTTGCAAAGTGCCCTATTTCTCCACATTTATCGCAAATTAGTTTTCCTCTTACCCTACCTGCGCTTCCACCTCGACCTCCTCCCCTGCCCCTAGCTGGGGAGCCACCTATGCCCGAGGGAGATCTTGGTGAGGACGGATCCGACAGTACCCTATATATATTCCTTGATCTATCATTAGATTATATGTTCGGCAGTTCTGTTCATCATGGCCTACTGATCTATAGAACCTACACCATTTTTGCTTTATTTTTGGGACATATGTGACAAGGCGGGGGCAGTGGTTGGTATCGTACAGCCCAGAAACGTGGCAATCATCGCACCAAAGCACCAGTACACTTGGTCCTGTAGCTTCCCTAGTACGCAACAGACTGGTTCCCCCAGCCTGTATGTAGTCTACTAGCAGAGGACATTTATCCTTAGTGTGTCCATTCACCCTACATCGTATGCACCATCATTCAGGGCTAGCCTCCGCTCCTCGCTCCTTTCACAGATTTTGGATCTCCATGTGCATTGCCTCTAGCTGACCTTGTATCTATTGTAATCCTAACTGGGTATCATCTCTTGGTGCAGCTTCTAGCTTCATCACAATTTCTAAGGCCTTTTCTTGCGATTCAATGGCTTGATGTCCCATTGGCACGCGTAGGTGGGGCAACAGCATAGCAATGAACCACTCTATGTGCTGCCTGTCATCATATAGGAATCCTCCTTCTCTAATTACCTTCTTTAATTGTTGGTCAACCTCCCATACAGACTCAAATGGTCCTTGCTTGAAATCTTCCAGATCGTTCACTATCTGAGAGTAGGACTTGGGCTTCTTGAACTACTGTTTCAATGAAATTTTAATCTCTTCAATTGTTGCATTCGCATGCTAGTTGATGTATCCCATATACCAGTCCAAGGCTCTTCTCTCAAAGGCAAGGGATAGTTGCGCTCTTTTCACGGCATCACTAGCTACATTTTTTGCAGTCCATACCAATCCTGCGACAAACCAGAACTGATCCATATCTTCATCTCCTATGCCTTTGAAGGTGGATAGCTTCATGTGCGAGGCCATATCATCTTCTGGCAGTGGTGGTGGTGAGTTCTTACCCCTATGAGGGTTTGAAGGTGGCATAGAAGAAGAGCTATGCGCGATAGAGTTTCTTAGTGGACTGTAGACAGATCGATCTCCTTCTTGATTGGTTCTATAGTATTTACCACTGCACGTTGTACCGTCACTTTGATCGAAGCTCATTCACTCTGTATGACTACACAAAATGCTCTTTTTGAACAATAAGTTCTTAATAAGTAGTGGTAGAGTTTTTAGAAACTTACCACATAAACCCTTGAAGAACCTTCGTTCCACTTCAGAGTAGGACACCAATTTATCAATTGCAAATTCCGTCACAAACCCTCCTATCAAACTATCCACCCAGTGATCTTCTGTGCGAGTGATGGTGTTATCAGTATTTTCTAACTGCCAAATGAGCTCAAGCGTCCACTGCGTGACCCATTCATCCTTCCAACACTTCTAGAAATCTACGAGCCTTGCGAGCCACTCCTGAAGCTCGATCACAAATGTCACAAAGAAAATATTGTAGATATTTTTGAAGATGTACTTATTCTTCCACTCCTCTATGGTTATCTTTGTACTACGATTCCCTCTTACTGCGAATTCCTGAATTTTCTTTTCGAACCACTCGTCGATCTATTTCTTCTCAGGTCTCCAATGTGTTCTTGGCATTACCCGATCTCTCTCTCAAAATGCTCCCGGTCCCAGCAACAGAACCATTTGTTGGCTCGAGGGATCCTGACCCAAGTTTGGAGGTTAAGGTTTGCCAACAAACCCCTATAATACTGGCCCTTTCGGCAGTGACCTGCTTGCGCAGGCCAAAGTATCACCCGAAGCAGTATGGGAGGGTGCTGGAACCAGGTTTCCGCACCCTGAGAGAGAGTAGGTAAGTCAAATAGAGCTGCGTTCCTAGCTTATCAAGCTTTGCATTTAACAGATCTACTTACAGGCTTATATCACATAAATCATATCTAATGTTTACAGTCGCATCCACGTGCATAATACCAATCTATTAGTACAACAACTATAATTTTCACAATTAATATATGATAGATTCATATATTAGAAACAAAGATACTTTCATAGCTATCAAACAGATACTTTCGCAACTTAATCATACAACCCAAGATCGCATTAATCATAATAGAACAGATCTAGATCACATCAGATGTCAACAATACTTCACATATATATTAATATCAGAATCTCCTTACAATTCAAAAATACCGCCTGCTCACACAACCAGCAGGGTCCGCACACAGCAGGACTGAGGAGATCTGCGCACACAGCCAACAGGAGTCCTTCCCAAAAATGCAACAACAGATCTAACAATTCGTGCTCAACATCAATCTCAATTCTTTCCTGCCTATGACTCAAAAGGGTTTATCTATTTATACCGATGTAGCCTATGCATCCAATGGTCTGAAAACCGTGGTTTGCGGACTATTGGTCTACCCTTGACCCATTATAATGCATTAGGGGCTTTGACCCACCCTAAAACCCCTACGTTAGACTAAAAATTACAAAAATATACAAAAATGGACAAAATTCGCAGCTTTAGGAGACCCTGTTCCAAAAATCCCTGACAGGCTCGTCGAGGGTTAATTTTATGGGGTTTACTAGGATGTAATTCTTTTCAAACAATCTCTCCAACAAAATGAGACCCCTGGGAATGACATTTCCATTTAATTGCAGAACAGGGTGCCCAGCCAGTGTCTCTTCCCATCTGGTTTTCGGATCTCCACTGTCATCCTCAGTTACTAAGTCGATCATCATATTTGAGAACTCACCCACCATTTCCATTAAACGTTGGAACTAATCTTAATCTTCGAAGACTTTCCAATGCTTTACATTTTCAATGATGGAGGGGTGGTATCACACTTCAACCTCGTATTTGAGTAGAGGATTATGCGGGAGGTGGAAATTACTAGTAGCCACAGCTAGTGAGTCTGCCATTCTGTTCTTATCCCTCGACATGAAATGAATGTTAAAATCAGAAAATAAGTTCTCAACCAAATATGACACCTCATTTCTGTAGGCTTTGAGCCGAGGGTGCTTAGTCTAGAATTAGCTCCTAATTTGCCTCACTAATAGCTCCAAATCCCCGAACACTTTGAGATTCTGTATGTTCATTCTTTGTGCCTCCTGCAACCCCAACAACAGGGCTTCATACTCAGCCACATTGTTTGTGGCTTCAAATTCCATATTAAAGGAGAGGGGAACCAAGAATCCTTCTGGTGATATCAAGAGTACCCTGACCTCGTTTCCTTCTCATGAGTAAGCTCCATCAAACTGCAAGGTCCATACCTTGTTTCCCTCTCTTATCATAGGATTATTATTTTATATTAGAGGACAAACTTTCATTTCTTACAGGAAATTTTCATCCTCCTCGAGCATAAGACAAGAGAATTAACCCTCTTTACCATATGCTGGAGAATTTTTCGACCAGTCGTCTTTAGTGACCATCTTCACAAACCTGGATTCTCGGTATAGTATTCTTTCCTCCCCACCAAATACTGGAATAGTGGCATATGTGAGATCAAGTTTTATTGATCCTCCAATATTGGAACCCCAGGATCTGGACAACAACATTCCAAACTGATCTGGGATATCAACTACAACAATGTCCATTACCACACTTTTGGCCAAAATCTGGGCTAATTTTACTACCATATCTTTTATCATGCCTAGGCATTTCCCTCTCTTGGAATCAAACGAGTACAGGTCTTTATAAGGCCTGGTAATCTGCAATGCCAACTGCTCCATGACAGATAATGGCAACAGGTTATGTGAAATTGTACAATAATAACTCATGTATAACTAGAATCACATAGAATGGGGGAGTGGCTGAGTCCTGCTCTTCTACATGAGGTAAAAAAACTACCATGGGCCTTTCTTCTTGGAGATTGAGGTTGTTAGGCAAAGGGATTACACCATGGGGCAGCATGAATTGGGACACTTGGGCCTTGTATGAAGGCTATTTTAGGAGCTCGATTAGGGGAACCGTGATCTTGACATTTTCTAATTCTTTCTGGAGGTTAAAGGTCATGGGATATTTTTCTGTAATAACTTCTTTGAACTAATATTTAGCAGGGTCAGGCAGTTTCAAGGGTATAGTTGTGGCCTTCTCATTTTGGGGAGGATCAGAGCCTTGTTTCGTGGAAGTGGATGCAACAAATTTGTGACGGGAAGACTCTTCTAATGGATTTTCCCCCTTACTGGAAGAGCTAAAAGGGTTTTTTTCTCTTGATATTGAATCTTCATTTTGTTTTTGCACTCGAGTTCTCTTCCTGGATGACCTGAGATCATACTTCTTGTGGAGTTGAGCTTGCATGAAATACACGAACTGCTTGCGGTAATTATCAATATCTTGGTCTTCTGATGGGACTTCCCTCTCTCCTTACTCCTCTTGCAGGGTCATTTCACCTTCCTCATCATCAAAGTAAGCGAGGAATTGATTCTCTTGGTTTTCTATGACTTCCTTGGTCTATTCCTCTAGCTCTCCTTCCAGGTATAGAGGAGGTTTAATGTGGTCTTGTTGTTCCTTCCTTTCACGCTACAACAACTATAGAGGGGCCTTCCGATATTGGGGATTAAACCCACGGTTTGGAATCATTTGGTTGGAGTGAGGAAGGGAATTCTTGGCCTCCAATTCAAGCTTATCTAGCTTATTTGAGAGGTTCTTGATCAAATTATTCATTTCTTCCATTCTATACTCTTGTAATTCCCTCTCCTGATTTGAAGTAGAAGCCTCCTCCTTGCTCTTTCTTCAGGCTTCATTCTTGGTCTTCCCTTTGAATTTACCAGTAGAAGAAAAATTTTCTTCTACCTCCAATGCATCAGTTTTGATCTAATCCATAGATGTGGATTTTCTTTCTCTTAGGGTGAACCCAAACCGGTCTGAAAGCTCCTGCGAAGACAACATTAGCAATTACTTGGGGAGGCTTTATTTCAACAGGGAGATTACTATAGAGCTTATTGAACCTCTTTATGAATTCTGTTACATCCTCATTGTGTCTCTTTTTAAGAGAATTTTACTCTGTGAGAACGTATCCATGGTCCCTCTTTTCTCCCCATCTTAGTGTGAAGAAATTCTCCATTTCTTCCCAAGTGGTGATTGTGTTATCAGCTAGAGACTTGAACTACTTTCAAGCCTCTCCATCCAAGGATTGGATGAAAATCCTCAACACCACATCTAAGTGCTCCACGTTCACATTCTCATCAAAGGCACAAAATTTTTCAATATGTCTTCGCACAGAAGTACTATCTTCCCTGGAGAACTGAGGCAGGAGCTTTAGATAATATTGAGGTATGTCATTCAATACTTAAGGTAAAGCCAATGGAGCATGTTTTTCGAGGAGGAAACCAGGTATAACCATGGGGGGTGGTGGTGGTAAGTTCTGAGGATGATTTGGCTGTGGTGTAACAGGTATATGTTGAGTAGATGTTTGGGTATTTACCTATGAAGAACTTTGGAGTGTTGTAACTTCTTTGACTTCTTCAGCCTCAAGAGTAGGGTGCAAGGGAGGTAGATAAGTATCAACGGATTTGGATTTGTATTTTATGGTTGAACTGTCTAAAGAAGAGGTTTATGAAAGAAACTCAAGTACATGGGTTGTGGAGCCAGGACCATAGATGTCAGATTTCTGAAATAAGGAAGGCAAATATTCTAGATAAAATGAAGGTAAGTCAGCCTAGCTGGGTTGCTTCTCCCTCCAGATTCTCTTAAATATAATCTTTTCGTGATCAGATACAGAAGGGGTTCTCTGCTAAGAAGTATCTGATCTAGTATGAGGCCTTTTGTAAGCCAAGATTATAATTTATTTGAATTTTGATAATAGTGGAGTCGCCAAGGTGAGGGCTATGCAACTCTCAACCCTTCATGCTCATCTGATTGAATGGTGAAGATAATGTCGTATCCCAAGGAAAGGTTTTCTATTTCGTTCCCCAGCAATAGCACCAAAAATATGTTGTAGCCCCTAGAGACAACCTTGAGTTGCAAAAGACCAATTCCTAGGACATCTTAAAAATTAGAGGTGAAATGTAGACAACTATATAGATGCCTTTGACAGAATATGAAATAAGAGAAGTGATGGTTTTGGTGGTTCAGGAATGGAGAATATATTTGAGTCTGATTCTTGTGAATTACCCTATACTACAATAGGGCTCAAGAGGCTAAATGTTTATATGTATTTCATATGGACTAAGTATGAAATAATGAGTAGAAGCTTTAAAGATATGCAGAGGTGTTGCGAAAGAATAGATAAGGAACCCACAAGAGACAGGCTTAAGAGGATTAAGAATTTGTCCCCCATGAACTCAGAGGAAGCGGATATGAATGAGATATGGACAACAACAGAGATTCTTGGAGCGTGAATTAAGGGCGTGCAACAAGCTTAATACATGAGCGTTATAAAAACATGAATTCATGAATAAAATTGAAAACCACCGACAGCTACATTACATGAATAATCAAAGCAGCAGAGCATGAAAGATGATTATACATAAAAAGGATATTACTGATAAAGAGAAGAAAACATATACATACTACTCATTTCTCCATCTGGAATCCAAATAAACAGCAGTGTATCATATTAAGTTCAAAAAATCTCTCCTAAATATGTATCTCAGAGCACAGGGAGCACAAATATACAAAACTACAGCCAAATTCTCCAAAATTCAGAACCTTTGTTTCATCTATGAACCCCCTACATATAGAGTTCCTCTGGGGGTTTATGATCGAATCAAATTATCATGAATGATCCAAACATGTGAAATCAAAATATCCTAACTGACTAGTGAAGCGTGCATCAACCAATCAATCCATAAACATAAAATCAAAACAAAATCGGGTGAAAATGAAATTCCACCAACAGAGCATCATAATCAAAATAGTAAAAGAGGTTGCATAGTTGGCCACAGAGGCCTAGTCCTGGAATCTTGAAATGGTGCAGAGAGGAGGACCCATGGGGAAGTCGAGTTTCCATTAAATGATTCCACCCACCATCGAGAGCCTCCACTCCCTTATTCTTATGATGTCCACTAACCGTTGTGACCAGTTGTGTTGCGCAGGAACCACTCTTTAGCGGAGGTTTCCTGGATCAACCGGATAGACCATAGCTATGTTGTTCTGCCAAAAATCAATGCCTATGCTAGAGATGAAGGGGAGATGGTGGAAGAAATGGTGAGGATATCAAGATAATTAGCATGGAAAAGAGAGGGAAAAAGGCCACGGGAGGGCTATTGATGACGTAGCAGGTAGGTGGGTAACAAATCCATATCGAAAATCATGAATCGAAAGCCTTTGTTATAAACAGCGGGAGGTTAGCGATAAGATATGTGATGGGTGAAGCACAGTGGTGGGGAAGGTGATGTGGCATGAAGGTGGGGCCGCCCGCGCATCACAAACTACAAGTGGGAGCATTTAGTTATAAGAAGCGGAGAGTAATAGCTATGTTTTGCGAAGTGCAAAGTGGGGGGGGGGGGGGGGGGGTAATTGTTAAAAGGTGCAGTGAGTGATATGCGATGGGAGGAAGTGATGTGGTAGAGGTGGGAGTGCCCACAAAATTGCAATCGGAGAAATTTTGGTATAAGGAGTGGGGGTAAGAGTTATGACTTGCGATGGGTGATGCGCGATGAGGTCAGGATGACGTGGCAAGGAAGTGGTCCCACTTGCAAACCGCAATCCACAAGATTTTCATGGAAGCAACAAAGGGTAAAGGTTATATTCTGCAGAGTGTGAAATGCGATGAGTGGAGAGGTTAGCGGTGCGAAAAGGTAATTGAGTGTTGATAAAGTTTTTGAATAGAAAGGGGTGGATTGTTTACGATAAAGACTTGTGCGGGAAGGTGGGTACCTTTATATCGCATCAGCAGAGTTATAAGTGGAAAATGATGTTACAAATGAGTTTGCGGTCTTGCGATGCGGGAAGGTAAGGAAGAGGTAAGGTGTGTTCTATGCCATATATATATATATATATATATATATATATATATATATATATATATATATATCAAGTGGCCTAAATTGGGGGGTGGAGCTGCGAACAAAGAAATGTAGCATGAGACTTTAGAGATGGAAAAATGAAGGGTAAAAGACGGTAAATGAAGATAAAGAGGATAAATGAGATGAATGAGGGAATAAATGAATTTTTCTCACCATTACACCTTATCAGCCACACTTTCCCCTTTCTAATGAACTGAAAGGAAGACTGATTCCTTTGAAGCTCTTTGATAGTTAGGATTTCCCTTCCATTCTCCTTCTCCACTTCGTGTGCAGTCACATGCCAACACAGCAGATGAGGGTAAAATTCCCTCACATTTCAAATCTTAATCCATTTAGACTTGCTTGGGTTTATGCATTTTACCCCCACACAAAGGTAGTCTACACTCCCTAATTTTTATGTCCTTATTCTTCTGTCAAGAATGGTGTCTTGCTGAAGCTGATAAGGGTATTCTGGAGAAAAATATTCAATAGAAGGAATCTGAAAATTTTCTCCTTGATCTGCAATCAATGGAGGTTCATACAACCTCAAGTTCTCATCATTAACAATAGAGTAAATTTTCATTTATGAAGGCAAGTCTAATTTGAAGGTATTTCCACCAAATTTTTCCAAAATTCTAAAAGGACCAAAATTTCAGTTTTTTACCTTCCACTTGAAGCCTCTCTTTCCTAATGTGAAGCCAAAATTTTTCACCAACTTGGAACTTGTGATCTACACGTTGCTTGTTGTGCCTTACTTTTTACTTGCCTTGGCTCTTTTCAAGTTGATCTTGAACTGTTTGATGTATCAATTGGATTTGTTCTATGAACTTCTTGGCTTTGTCTATGTCACTACGGCCATCAATAGTAACATCCTTCCCAAAAATGAAATCCAATGATAATCTAGGCAAGTATCCAAGACATGCCTCAAATGGTGATGTTTTTGTAGAGGATTGCTTTTCATGGTTGTAAGCATGTTGAATGTAGTGCAATTTTTCATCCCACAACTTAGGATGATTGTTGAAATATCCTCGAAGAAAAGGTATGACTGTTCGATTGACCAATTTGGTTTTACCATCAATTTTTGGATGAAATTTTGTAATCTTTTTCAACTTGGTATCCATCAAGTCCCACAAACTTGACCAAAAATTTCCAACAAATCGAGAATCTCGATCACTGACAATGAATGTGGGCAACGCAAAATGAATCCAAACATTCTAAGAGAATAGTTGAGTTTCTTTTTTAGTTGTGACTTTCTTTTTACATGGAATTAATATACACATCTTTCTAAACCTATCCACAACTACATAAAAATAATCATGACCTATTTTTGACAATGGAATACCTCCTACAAAATCCATAGAAACACTCACTCATGGACGTGAAGGTACATGAAGTGGTGTGTAAAATCTTAACTTCCTATTTCTAGGCTTACTGACTGCACATAATGAGCAATATTTAATAAAATGTGACACATTTTCAAGCATATGAGGCCAATAAAAATACCTCTGAAGATGTGACATTGTTTTTCTTACACCGAAATGTTCAAAAATAAGAGAGATGTGTGCTTCCATTATGACATTCACTCTCTCCCCCTATGGAATAAAAATCTTTCCCAAATGATACAAGAAGTTATTATGTACATGGTAATCCAATTCCTCTACTTGTTTTCCTTGAATCAAGTTTCCATAAACATCTTCAAAGTCATTATCAAATGCATATATCTCAACATAGCTTTCATGCAAAATATAATTATGCTTGAGTAAAGTAGTTGGACTAACAATGGACCTAGAAAGAATATCAAAAACCTTGTTGTATATACCTTTATTATACCTAATGACCAAGTGGAATTTTTGTAGGAAACCCATCCATCAAAAGTGCCTTCATTGCTGAAACTTAGTTTGAAATTGAAAATATTGCAATGGTCGATGGTTGGTGTGTATGATGGTTTTATTTCCCTTCAAGTAGTGTTTCCACTTTTCACACTTTGAACCAATGCATGGAGGTCCTTGTCATAAGTAATATGGTTAATCACTGCACCATTGAAATTTTCTGAATGAAATGAAATGGGATTACCATGTTGCATAGGGACTGCAGCCATGGCGTAGTTGCTTGCATCAGTTTGAATCTCAAAGGGTTGTATCAAGTCTAGAAGTGCAAGTATTGGGGCTGAAATGATCTTCTCTTTCAAAGCATCAGATTCTTTTTGCTGCTTTCCTCCCCACTGGAAGAACCTTTTCACACTATTCAATGCATACAATGGAGTTGCAATACAAGAGAAGTTAGCAATAAACTTGCTCCAATATTGAGCTGCTCCCAAAAAACTCCAAACCTCAGTAAGTGTCTTGGGAATTGGCTAATTCAAAATGAACTCAACCTTAAAGGGGTATATCTTCAACTCACCTCCTCCAACAATATGCCCCAAATACACCAAAGAAGTTTTACCAAATTCACATTTTGACATCTTCAAAAACAATCGTTCTTTCCTTAAGGCATCAAGTACTTTTCTTACATGCATGAAATGATAATCAAGTGATTTACTGAAAATCAAGATATCATCTAAGTAGACTATGACAAACTCATCAAGAAATGGCCTTAAGACATCATTCATCACATGCATGAAGGTAGTAGGAGTATTAAATAAACCAAAATGCATAACTAGCCATTCAAACAAACCTTGATTTGTTTTGAATTTTGTCTTCCAAATGTCACCTTCAACAATTCTAATTTGATGGTAGCCACTCCTTAAGTCCAACTGAGTAAAATACTTTACATATTTCAATTGATCAAGTAAATCATCTATTCTAGGAAGTGGATAATTTTTATTTACCGTAATTTTGTTCAATGCATGGAAATCTACACACATGTGCCATGTTCCATCCTTCTTTAGCACCAACACAATAGGTGACATGCATGGCGAAGTACTTGGTTGGATAATCCCTTTTTCCAACAACTCTTTAATTTTCTTTTTTATTTCAGCACTATCCATCACTGAAATCCTATACATTCCAATGTCAGGAAGAGGAAAATCTTGTTGCAATTGTATTTCATGATGGATTCTCCCCTTGGGAGGTAATCTCTTTGGTTCACGAAACATCTCATTATTTTGATTAACAACTTCAATCAAATCAGATTTCAAATTTGGTTCACAACCTTTAAATGCTTCATAATCAACATCATTCTTTGGTGTAATCATAAGAAGCACAAAATTGTTGCTTAAATTCACTAGTATTTTCATTTCCCTACATTAAATAATGAAAGATTTAGTTTCTTGCGATGAGCTCTCACAATATACTCCACACCATATTTGAACAAGTGGTACTTGTTTTCATGGTGATAGAATATGGATTTTCTATCATAGAGGTAAGGACTACCCAAAACAATTACTGAAATATCAAGCGGTACAACATCTAATTCAACTTTGTCAATGAAGTTTGTTGTGATTGCAAACCGAAGAATACACTTTCTTGTAACCTATGAATTTGTGTTCTTGCATATCTAACCCAATGGGTATGATTTGGTATTTGGAATGGTTTCAAGATTAAGATTCTTGACTAAGTCTTCAGATATCAAATTAGCTTGAGACCCACTATGAAATAGTGTGTCAATTTTTGTATGTTTTGAAATAACCCCCACATGAAATAATTCAATCCGTGTTTCTTAATTTGGAGTACTAATGTGACAATTTCATGAACTAGTCCTAGCAATGTATTCTTTACCTTTCATACCCATGGCTGTAATTTTAGTTTCATCGCCCGAATCAGATCCCAAATCTTGTTGAGTGGTTGCACTTGTTTTTTTCCCCTTGTTGTTGAATTTCTTGGACCTCATCTATGGATGAAGCTTACAACAATGGTCCTCATCATGACCCTCTTTAGAACAATGTTTTCTTGTCATTTTCTCTCCTTCCTTTTTAACACATGAATTTTTCTTTCCTTTTCCTTTGAAACCATTTCCTTTCTCTCCACCCTTAAATGGATTCTTTTTACCCTCTTTTGGAATATTTTTCCCTCTTGCCTTAAGGTGAGTGGCTTGCACACAAACCTAATGTAGACTAGTGGGATTAAACATAAGTATTGTATGCCTTAGGTAGCTATGTAAACCCCCTATATATTTCAACAACATGTGTTGTGAATAAAAATCAACACCTAACATAACAGCTCTTCTTCTAAATTCTTGGGTGTAATATTTCACACGTTGACCTTTAAGTTGTCTAAAGTTCTACCAATTCATGATGGCTTTCTGCATATATGCTAGAGGGTAAAATTTTATTTTAATTGAAAAAATGAAATTATACTAAGATATTGAGATCTTACCATGTATTTTTATCTCATCTTATGTCTTGGCTTCCCACCATACTAGTGTTGCACCATCCAGTATCAAGGAAGGTAGTTGAATATTTGTATCATCATCTTGAAGGTTTTGAATCATGTAGTAGACCTCCAACTTACGAATCCAATTGGAAATATCCTCTACACTAATTTCACATGTATACATAGGTAGCTCAAATTTAATATCAATTTTTAACATGGGTTGTGTACCAATTCCTTTTGAGGCATGTTGATGAGTATGAGTAAGGGTTGTATTAGTGGAAGAGGATGAACATGAAGGTGAATATGGTGCTGAGGATGATGGTGTCTTATCACCATTTCCATTACCTCCTCCTCCTACAAAACCTTCTCCTCTTGGAGGCATGGAGCTTTCACCCTGCAACCTTGTATTCCTCTCTTCATAGTGGAATTTTACCATATTTTTCATATCAAAGGAAAACTCCCTAAAATCCTTCTCATCCTCTGTCATGTTATCATTTCCTCCTTCATGAGACATTCTTACTAAAGCCTCAGGTACAACAGGAGGTGAATCTTATGGTGGAGACTGTGGCAATTGTGCCCTCCTTCTCCTTGCTCAAACGTGAGAATCAGCACCCATGAGCTTTTCTTCTTCTCTCTTGAGCTTCAACCTTGTAAGCATTTAAACACTTGAAAAAAAGTTAAATCCTCCTTTCGCAAGTAAATCTAGTGTTCTAATTCCAACTTGATCTAACTAGGAAAATTAGTGTTTTCTGTGCTAAATTCCCTTTCAGAATATAAACAAATTGACTGAGGATTATGAGGTAAAGTGCAAGCTAACTATGATTTTTTATGTGTTTTTATGTGAATTTCTTGAGAAAATTAACATAAAAAAACATTGAAAAACAACATCTAACAGACATGAACATCACCATAAAAAGTAACAGAACATCACATGATGAAGGATTTCACCCCACCTAGTCTACATCTCCTTGGTCCAGCTTCTGATGGCATGAACCTCTTCTATTATGCTAAAAAGTGTGATTACATATGGTTACAATACTCAAACAGCTCTGAAACCTGTTACAATTGCTCCAGAATGCCCAAAAACGCCTGTGTAGCCTCTTTCTTCTTCGAATTTTGTCAAAAAATAAGTTAGTTATGGTTTCCCCAATTGTTGGCACTAACTGCACCACAAACTCCACCAAATCAAACACCATCCTACAATTTCACCCCCAAATCCACTAATGGAGCACCAAATTGCCCAAATTCTAGGCAAATTTGTTGACGCGTTAATTTTTCCTCTAAGGCCTTAATGCCAAATTCCAAACCATATTGTATATGGTTAAATATTTTTTTTTTTAAATAAAAAACTTTGCGTGGTTTTCTAACCGTCGACATTAACTACAAGGGTGGAAATATGGCCATCGTCGACATCTATTGTTATAGTTATGGCCAATTTTTTTTTGGGGGGGGGGGGTTGCGAGGCTAGCCTCCTGCCCATGGTCCCGCGCCTAGGCGGTGACCAGGGTTGGGGCTAGACCTTGACCCTCTACCCCATTGTGCAAACCATATAAAAAAAAACACATGGAACCCATAGTATATTAATACTTATTGTAATGGCGTGGTCGTAAAGGCTTGTGTTGTGGACTATGAGGTCACAGGTTCGACCCCCAATTTTGCTGCTCAAAACTTTACCCAATTTTTGTGGCCCTCGGGCTGCCACATGGTGGCCCCTGACTAGGCCACATGGTAGCATGTGGTTGGCCACTCAAAAACAAATTAAAACAAGCCAATTCAACCCAATAACACAATGCCATGTGGAACAATATAATTCTCTATAGAATATTCCATTGACTAGTCAACGTGTCACATGGGCATGCTTAGTCAATAGTATGGACTATTGACTGGGTTGTCCTGCATTTTTTTTAATTTGCATGTTTGAAAAAGTGGACATAACACGTTTCTAGGAGCATATAGTGTTGGTTTTCCATGAAAAAAGTTGCATCAGATTCAGAACGATGAGATATACATGATCTTTCAAGTTACACACGATTCTGACAACTTTCATTTTTTAGCAAAATTTTGAACACCTGATTTTTTATTTCACTTAAACCAAAAGATAAATAAAAGAATATATTCATTGATATTTTATATGGATGCCACTTTTTGGGTTGTAGCATCTACTGAGAATCATGGAGTAAGATAAAACAAATCCAAAAAGAGTTTATAACCTAGAATCTCAAGATTAAGGGTAATACTCCATATCCTATCCTATTGAATAAAGAAAACTTTTCTCCCATTTAAAGCATGCTTTTAACTAGGTATCTTATGTATAATAAGAAGTTCAATCACATGGAAGCCAATAGGTTTCATAAAATTTCTTCTAACTCTAGTAAAAAACCCCACTTTCAACTCATTTAGCAGGGATGGCATAAGGATGTCTAATCCTAGCTACAACATTGGGAGATAAAGGAGGAGACCATTTCACATAATAAGGATAATAGTAATTATTACATCAAAATTTAAGGAAAAAATGTGGGGTGATAAAGAGTTAGATGGAAAAAATAAAGTAATATATTATAAGGACGTGATCAACCCTAATCTCAAAAATAAAAAAAAATATCTCTCCTTGTCTTGAGTGATGTTAAGAAAAAATAAACATTGATAAAATAAGAACAAATTGTCATGACCTTCATAGTGAAAATAAGAATTTTCCAATCACCAAATTTACACCATGGGATGAAAATCACAAGGTGGACGAACATACAAAGATTATTCTCATCTGATTCTATACACTGTTGAAGAAACATAAATTGGTAGACCGATTCACCTTGGTTCTTTGGGTCGAACTTGTAGTTAAATTGTCGCCTCCTGCTAACGGCGATGATTCTTCTGTCGGGCATAATGTGTTTTCCAGCGTACTGCCACCTATTTTCTAACATCGTTGGGATTTTGATCCAATTATAGAAATCACAGGGGCTCCTTGATTGTTCGATATCCATCATTGAAACCACTGATATGGATCAAGCACCTGTGAGGCACCATCACCCTCAAAGAACACCATTTTTCCATCTTAATTTTAAGGGGGTGGACCTGGTTTTTGTTGAAATCATACTCCACATACTGGATATAATGAGCCCAATAGTCCTTCTTTAGAACTTGATTAATCTAGCCCAAAGGGTAAAGAGACATTGAATGGGTCGAAATTAGTATGGACAAAGATAATGATCTTATTTTTGGGTAGGATGGCCATGTGCATACCTAAAACACCTAAATTGTTTACCAAAACCTCTTATTTACCACCTACACCTTGCATTTACACTACCACAGGCACTGAAATGAATAAAAGAAACAACAATTCCCACACCATCACAAAAACCAATACGAATAGGCACTTTCTTGATTCAGATTTCAAAAAACCCAAACATTTTATCATTGTGAAATCTTCTTGATTATGGTCACAGTAAAACTAGTATCTTAATTCAAACAATCTTGATATGTAGAAATCATAATGCAATGTGTATATACATGTAGTGTACCGATTTGAGTTTTCTTCTTTCTTTTTGTTTCAAATAATTGATGTTAGTCCGCATCATACATCAAATTTGTAACCTTGCGAAAATATTATTAATGTAATATCCCTATTTTACTGCTTTTATTTAGACAGTTGTGAATCCTAAATTTAATTGGACCTAAAGGAAAACTATATGTGGACATATTATTATTTTTTATAATTTAATAAATGTGGAAATTTAATTATTGTGCAAATACTAGAGTGAATTGGAGACTAGGATTTCAAGTCCATGAGGATGAAACCAAATCCAAATACTTTCCCAAAGTCTCCAAAAATCCTTGGAGAAAATAAAATAAAATAAATATATTATATTGGAGATAAAAATCTAAAATATACCTCAGTAAAGTGGAAAGTTACTGAGAAGAGGTGAAATAAAAGTGAAAAGAGGAAACAACTAGTTTTAAAGAGATTTTGTGGAAAAAACCAAAGTAAAGCCTAGACTAAAGGAATGCATCATCCTGATTTAACTAGACGCAGTTATACAAACATGTTGAGGGAAAGCAAGCTTAAATAAGCCATTCCTGGGTAGACAAGAGGCTATCTACACTTTGGAGGAATTAGTCTCTTTTCGGGGGGAGCTGTGGATGAAAGCTCAAGGTTGGGTGGAAATTAGTCTTTACCAAAATTGGTATGCATAGTTGTTAAATTTTGTCTTATGATTCTATTATTATAATGATGAGTGAGTAAGATTTAATGTAATTAGTTATGAAATTAAGATGAAAACTATGTATCTTGAATTATAAATTTGTATGATCAATCATTAATTCTTTGGGGAATACAGTGTCTAATGTATTTAACAGAAAAATAACTATATCAGGTATAGTTAAATTCTCTGTATACTTACACACACTAGTTAATTAAAGAAACAACAAACATAATCTATAAAACCAGTTGGAACGGTTTAAAACTATTGTTAGGTTATGTTAAATATTGTATCATAGATACTAAATACATCCTTAGTATTTCACAATATTCTAAATATGGTAATAAAAACATAGATATTAACATTAGAAATACCTAATTGATTCTGTGAACAAAGCATAAGTGAAAAAGTATACACTCGAAGTGATTTATTCTTTTAAATCAAGAAAGTACTATTATGTACAGATTATATACTTATACTCAAACTGTACAAATTCATAAATTTGGAAATTTATATGCATCTACTTACAACTTGTGTTGAAAAAGAACTATAACATCACTATACATAGAGAGGTACTATGTATAGAGAACATTTACAATATGGACAGACATAAACTATGAATTATTCATAACTATGTATGCAATCTAAATATTATAAAGAACTTGTAAACCATGTATAGAAATGTTTCATGGATGGAAATTCATGAAATAAATATGAATAGAAATATGTATTAATATTCATGTAAAATGTTAGTTATCACTGTCACAGTCATATTGACTGAAAGTCAATTATTATTTATATTAATTATAAATTGTATATATACATGGAAAAATATCATTTAATTCAGCTGGCTGAATTCTGTGGATGATAACCAACCTGTAAGCAGATGAAACCAAATTTATTGTCAATTCTTTTGAGAAAGAAAGTTGAAGTGATTGTGGTGTAAATTTTGAGATGTGAAGTACATGTATGGAAAACCACAGAGATCTGAGTTAGATTTGAATCACGTAGAATAAAATCCATAACCAAAGTTGTGATATTTGAGAAAAAACTAATGTGATAATTATACCTGTGAAGTAAGGCATGAGGGAATGGAGTTTATCTTGTATGTGAAAATTGAATATCCAATATTCAGTTTGGGAAAGTATACCCAAGAATTAGAATATAATTATGTACTTTAAATTAAGAAATTGGGTTATTGAACATTGAACATTATAGAAAATATACTACTGGAGATGTGGTTGGAAACCAGCTACAGGGTATCTAATATAAAATTTTGAATCCTAATAATACTAGGAAAGGAGGGATTTCATGTACAATAAAGAATCATATTATATGGAAGGAAAAGTTATCAACTAAAAATTCAGATTTAGAATGTAAATTTGTACAATACATTCCAGGTTTAAATCATATACAGGATAAATTGTGCCATTTAAAAAGATGTGAACATTGGAAAGAATCACAATGGCAAATTAAAAAGTAATTACAATGATATAATTTATATCTAAAATTGATTGAAAGATCAAAAGTATTTAAGTGTAAAATGACTATGTTGCACACAGAGAATATAAATGAATTAAAGATAGTAATAAATCAACAGATTTCATTTTATTGGAATGATGGAATCGAATTCCAATACATTGATAATATCTCTGAAAATTTTAAATAAAACTTCATAAACTTAACCTTAATTGTTTTGATAGAAAACTATAATTAATTAAACAGTGAAATTGAGGGTATGTATATACAGTAAATCGAAATTCCATAAAGGAAATCGAAGCATGCTTTGATATCTCTTTATGAAGTTAAAGAAAGACGAATTCGAAGAAATCATCTCAGAGATGAGATATCCTTGAAAAATCAAATTGGGGTTGCAAAGTCTCCCAAGTCATGTTATATGTGATTTTTTGAGATTTTATATATTTGGGGTAACATCATGTGCAGTAGCTACCAAAATTTGTGAAGGGACTAGATTTCACCTGATCTACAAGACCTAGAAATGGATTTGGGAAATTTCATATGGTTTAGGAGATATTAAATTAATTAATTATTTTAATGTATTTCCTAAGTTAAAAACATAGGGAACTTAAATAATTAATGTGAATTTAATTAAAAATGTGATGAAATTGTCTTAAGTCACATGGATCAATATTTCTTTTAATCTTAGCCATTGATTCAAGATCTGATCATGGTCGTTGATTTGTCAATGAGAAAAGTATAAAGGAAAGGCTTAGGGTCATTTGTAAAGATACATATAGGTAGAGCACTGAAGCTAAGCTGAGATTCTAAGGTAGGGTTTTCTAAGAATATTCAGAAGTGTTTCAGCTACAGAGAGGGGCATTTAGACCAAGGGGATGATATGATCCCAGGGTTTAGAATACACAAGAGGCAGAGATCAGCTCAAGGAAAGCGTAGAGGAAGGCAGTAACAATAGCAGCAGCAAGGACAACGTAATTTTCAGGAGACCCTTCAGGGGTTACACAAAGACCCTTAGGGGCAGCGTAGTGACTGCGTCACCCATTCTGGGGTAACGCAGTCCCTTCTGGAGCAACCTTGAGGGTTTGGAGGCCATCCAACGCTGAGGTAGAAGCTTACACGGGCTTTAGAGGCTGACACAGAGCCTTTCAGGGATAGCGCTGGGGTTTCTAGGCCCTAATCTTGGCTGAGTTCTGTAAATCCTATTTGAGGGTGTAGATCAAACATTATTTTGGCTCTAGACCAGCCAATGAGCTATAGATATAGTATTTTCTCTGTCAGGCTGTCCAGATCTGGAACCTAGATTTGTGTAATTAGAAATATTCATAATAATAGAACCCTCCAGCAGCCAAAGACCAGTTTTCCCACCTTGGGTTTTTCCAAGGACTATTTGTCCAGAAATATCTATGTCACTTTATCAATGTGTGCATATGCTTTTTCTAGATCTGGATTGGTAGAGATCTTTTATGTGTTTTTCTTTGATTTTAACTTGAATTTATTCATTTAATAACTTGCATAAGTAGGAGGAGCATAACCGGATTAACAGAAATAACTTCTACATAAGATATAAGATTCAAAAATTTCTACATGGTATCGAAGCAATTACAGATCTAGAAGGGTCACCAGCTGGAGAAACTAAAGGATCTAGCTGCAGAAAGCAGCTAGAAAAGTAGCAGAGAAGCGGATTTGAAGGGACAACACAGTTTTCAAGAGATGATTCATGCCGAGGGAAGGGTGATGTTGTCCATCGTTGTGTCCTAGAAAGCCCACGCAATTACTGCATAGAGGCAGCTCAGAAACAACACTGGTTGGGTCTGAAGCTAGCTTGTGTGATTCAGATCTGAACCTGTCAGATCCATAAAAGACTGCAGAAAAGTTGCATAAATTCAGAAGAGCTGGTGGGGTTAAATTTCTGAATTTTCCAAATTTTTAGCCTTTGCACAAGTGACAAATATTGGGAGGAGATCAGCTTCTCAAAAAGTTTATTTCCAAAGGAAACTTGCAGTTTGATCAGAGGATCAAAGAGTGCTTAATCGTAGTTGGTTTGGCAGATTTCCAAGGAGGAAAATCACTTAGAGGATGCCTAGTTCGTAAAGGAACCTAGATCCAGATCTCTAGTATAGAGAGGAGGAGCTCCGACATATTTTCTAAGAAAATGGAAGAAGATGATGCAACTATGAGTGCTCATTAACCACGGAGGTGGGGTGACATGGACATGTAGAGGAGTTACATGGAAGTGAGGCAGGATCCTTGAGTAGCTCATCACTTGGATCAAATGCGAGCTACGATAGCCTTAAGACAATAGCGAGACAAGTAGAGCAGTGGGGGCATAGATCACAGATGAGGTAGAGGCAGAGGCAGATCTGAAGTCTGGGAGGAGGAGCGTAGAGAAAAGAAGCAACAACACAGAAGTAGTAGCAGCGCAGAGGCTAATGTGACTTCAGCAGTGCAGAGTAGTACTGCTTACGCATTGCAAAGCTGCAGCAACACAGAAAGCTTCAGAGGGATAGCGTAGTGCAATGGCAGCATGATAGATTTCAGTACGAGATAATGTGACTTCTGTAGTGCAGAGGGAGTCTGATTAACGTAGGCATAGTTGTAGATGTGCATCATTCTTTAGATTCTAGCACAGATCTATAGCCTATGGAACTTCAGTGATGAGGATGCAGCCCATCAAACTTGTTTGTCAAAGATTGGGCAGGAGATTTAGTTGTTTCTCTCAATAATTGAAGTTGCAATGCATCAGATCAGCAATGGTAGTGCTATAAGCAACACAGATGCAACATTTTGAGAGGGAGTTGCAGTATAGTGGTTGCAGTGGTAGTGGCAGAGTCATGAGCAGCAATACAGAATGGCAGCAACAGTGCAGAGTTGAGTGGCAAGAGGCCAAGCTTCAACAATACAGAACCAATACTCAAATTCATGTAATGCATAGTGTGATGTATTGCTATAGCACACCCTTGATGCTAAGAGGGAGTGTTCAGATTTTGTGTATTTGGGGTAGCATCAGTTGTGCACTAGCTCCCAAACTTTGTAGAGGGACTAGATTTCACCTCATCTACAAGACCTAGAAATGGATATGGGAAATTTCATCTGATTTAGGAGATATTAAATTAATTAATTATTTAAATGTATTTCCTAAGTTAAAACTTAGGGAACTTAAATAATTAAAGTGAATTTAATTAAACATGTGATGAAATTGTCTTAAGTCACACAGATCAAAATTTCTTTTAATCTTAGCTATTTATTCAACATCTGATCATGGCCATTGATTTTTCAATGAGAAAATTATAAAGGAAAGGCTTGGGGTCATTTTTAAAGATACACAGAGGCAGAGCACTCAAGCTAAGTTGAGATTCTAGGGAAGGGTTTGCTAAGAATACTCAAAAGTGTTTCAGCTGCAGAGAGGGGAATTTAGACCAAGGGGATGATCTGATCCCAAGGTCTAGAATACACAAGAGGCAGAGATCAACTCAAGGACAACATAGAGGAAGGCAACAATAGTAGCAATAGTAAGGACAATGTAATTTTCAGGATACCCTTCAGGGGTTACGCAGAGACCCTTAGGGGCAGCGTAGTGACTGCGTCACCCAATCTGGGGTAACGCAGTCCCTTCCGGAGCAACGCTGAGGGTTTGGATGCCATCCAAGGCTGAGGCTGAGGCTTTCAAGGGCTTCAAAGGCTAACGCATAGCCTTTCAGGGACAATCCTGGGGTTTCTAGGCCCTAATCTTGACTGATTTTTGTAAATCTCATTTGAGGGTGTGGATTAGTCATTATTTTGGCCCTAGACCATCCAGTGAGTTGTAGATCTAGTATTTTCTTTGTCGAGTTGTCCAGATCTAGAACCCAGATTTTTGTATTCAGAAATATTCTTAATAATAGAACCCTCCAGCAGCCAGAGACCAGTTTTCCCACCTTGGGTTTTTTTAGGGACTATTTGTCCAAAAATAACTGTGTCAATTTGTCTATGTGTGCATGTGCTTTTTCTAGATCTGGATTGGTAGGGATCTGTTATGTGTTTTACTTCGATTTTAACTTGAATTCATTCAGTAAATAACTTGCATAAGTAAGAGGAGCATAATCGAATTAATAATAATAATTCCTGCATAGGATATGAGATTCAAAAATTTCTACATGATTGAAAAACCTGAAGGTTGAATTTCGTAAAACAAGAGGAAAGAAAAATTAATATGATAGGAAGTAATTGATAGTAATACTATCAAATTCTGGAAGCCTGAGTTCTGAACTTGGTTATCTTATTTCTCTTCATACATAAAACTAAAATGAAAACGAGGCTCATAAATCACAAAGGGAAACACCTATATAATAGTGATGCAATGAAGCCAGAGAGCACGAATTGAATTCATAGTGGCTCAGGGAAGCATGATGAATTTCAAATTTGGAAAACCCCAAACAAAATCTAATCTCAGAGGTAGTAGGATTTGGGGAAAATGTTAAAAGAAAAACATAAACAGAGGACTCCCTAATATTGAATTTTGACATCAAAATAACAACACTGAACTAGAAATTCATAATATAAGGACTAATATGAGTTATAAAATTAAATTTTGGTGCTAAGAAAGAAAATAGTCAATACGGAAATAAACACAGGAGGAGGAGGACGTATTAACCAAGTGAAGAGTTAAATTACTTATCTTTTGTGCGATGAATCGTAAATACATATATGTATGCCATGATTACTATGGAGGAAATCCTTCTCTGTTTCTCAACTTGTAAACATAAAAAGGATTTCAAAGATTAAGAGAGTTTAGAAAAACACAGTAAAAATCCTAAACAATTTAAAGGAAGGAAATCTCAAACGATTTTTGTAAACCTGGTGTTCGTTAAAAAAATTCAGAGGAAAATGAAATGCTGAAAGAGTATTACCTATGCAGTGTTATGGAAAGAATGCACATGTATGGCTGAAAGCCATTCACGTTGCAAATGGGATAGAAATTATCTAGAGCCGAAGGGAATAAATTGCCCAAAATGAAACGATGGAAACAAAAATGAAACCCTAGCTAAGATCCATTGACAATAACGAATATGATTTGATATTCACCGTTAATACAAAAAATGAATCCACCATACAAATGGCTAAACCATTTAATGAGCCATGTTAACAACTAGGGTTATATGTACTAAGTTCAAATATCAAAATGGTAATGCAATAAATCAGTTACAGGGAAGTACGCTGTAAATTGATTGAAATGAAATATCATCTCCAGAAAACTACATAAAAAAAGATACATCTCAATAATCAACAAAATATAAATCGTAGAGTATCCATTTTACCATACAGTAAGACTGCCATATATCATTTTCACACGTTAGGTGTCAAATGTTCAATTCATAAAATGGATAAGTGTGAGATTATGACGAGAGGTAAATTAAAGGAAACGTTGGTATATGGAAATTCATAAATATATGAAGAAACCATTAAAACATTGGGTTATGAATAAAACATAAGTAACAAGGGTTAGTAGCACATATATCAATGAAAACAGTCGAACCATAGTAACATAGAGTTCTATGTAAACGTATAGGAAAAAGGGTTAAAGGGAAACATAACCATCAATTGAATTAATGTGTATACATGTAGTATAGTATGTAGGAAAAATATATGTGAAGAATAATATATAGATTCACTATATATATATATATATATATTAAGGAAATTTTAATATTTTAAAGTTAAATGTGTCAAGCCTACGTGAATATATATAGATGTGTAAAACCCTAGTCATAATAGTATGAGGAACCTAAGCAAATGTATAACTTAAGTGGGCCATATGGTTAAGAAGAATTCCTTAATAAATTTATTAAGTGCATGAATAATTACAAAGGTAATTATAAGTATGAATCTATGTATGGTATAGTAAAAATACAAAGACGAAAATTAAATCCTTTAATGAAAGTATGTAGGAGGTTATACAATTACTGAATTAAATTAATTAAAGGAGGGAAATCAACGTAGTGGGATAAATAGGAAAAAAAAATGGGTAAGTGGAGTTGTTACAAATGGTATCAGAGCCCATGTTGAAAACACTGGGCCTATGTGTCCACACACACACACACACACACACATATATATATGTTGCTGTGAAATATAAGAAAATATTTTTTTTTCTTTATAGAATATGATATACAAAGTAATTTCTGTGTACAATGATTAAAGTGCGGAAACAATACAACTACTATTATGAATGAAGAAGGAGAGTTGTACGTGGATCTGGGGGTTATGGGAAACCCACCAGATCAAAATGCTCAATTGTTGGACATGATAAGAGATATGAAATGAGAAATGGTTTAGTTAAGGACTAACAATGAACAATTTTTGCAAGCTAGTCATGAGCAAGAGAGGTTGATATGGGAATTAACCTCACGGTCTAGTCATGAAAGTGAAGATTGTGGAAAAAAGAGGAAAGAAGATGAAACCAACTCAAAAGGATCTAAGGGTGGGGAAGCATCTAGACATCAATCCAAAAAGAAAAAGGAATTGCAATGAGAATTATCAAAAATAAAAATTCCCACTTTTGATGGTGAAAAGGAGGAGGATGCGGAAGCTTGGCTTCTGAACATGGTTAAATACTTCTAGGTATATGAATACATAAGTAACCTGAAAGCCAGATTGGAAATTTAACAATTGCAGGGTGAAACCACCCTTTGGTGGGAAGAAACAAAAATGGTACATGTGCTCGATGAAAAAATAGTTACCTGGGAAGACTTTCAAGCCAAATTTAAGTCTAGGTACCTAAATGAGAGATATTATGATGATAAAGCCAAAGAATTTCATGAATTGAGATTGGGAAAGCTCACAATTGATGAGTTTGTAACCAAATTCACTAAATTGCTTCACTATGTACCTTATATCAGAGAAGAAAAGGCCAAAGGATAGTGATTTTTAAATTGCCTACCTACTATCTATAAAGAGATAATTGAATTTGATAATCCAAAAAAAATGGATGAAGTTGTTCATAAAGAAAGACTATGTTATCAGCAGTTTAAAGGAAAAAATGATCAGCTAAAAAATTGGCAAAATAAAGAGAAGGGGAAGGGTGAATCAAATGTAAAAAGAGTAAAACCAGCATATCTGAAATTTTTTGGGAAGAACCACCAAAGGAAGAAAATTAATAAAAGTGGGGAAAGCCAACCAGCACAATCACATATTTGGTCTAAAAAAATGTACACAAACAACAAAAAGGAAAGTGTTGTAAAAATGAAAGAACCGCTAAAGTTTTGGGGATGTAAAGAACCGTACCTGTTGTGTGACTTCCCACACAGAACAATTCAGAATATTCAAGTAGTACGAGAGGCAACTACCGTCAACGACATTGCTCAAAACATTCCTAGGATCAGTGTTGCACTTGAAGGTCACCAGGATGAACAGTAAACAACCATGATAGAAATCGAATGTTTGATTGTTGAACAACTTGTTTCTGTTTGATAGAATCAGGAGCAAATTTAAGTTATGTCAGTCCACAAATTGTGGAAAAATGTAAGTTAAAATCAGAAAAATTTCAGCAAGCATGGTTAGTGCATTTAGCTACAGGAACAAAAAGAAAACTGACCAATAAACTTCCAAAAACTGTTTTAAATTTAAATGGATATGAAACTAAAATTGATTTAAATATTTATCCTCTAGGATCATATGATATGTTAGTAGGAATGGATTGGTTAGAGAAGCAGAAAGAAATAGGAAATTTCTTAGATAAAACAATACATTGTATAGATGATGAAGGAAAAGTTGTGATAGTGAAAGGAAAACCAAAACCAATATCTAACAGACAAATTTCTGCATTGCAGCTAAAAATGACAACAAGAAAAGGTTTTCAAGTGTATGTTGTACAAGTGGAAGAATTGGGACAACAAACTGAAAAGAAGGCTATAGAAAATTTACATGTGATTAGAGAGTTTAAGTATGTATTTCCAAATGAAATCCCCCATCCATCCCCTAAAAGAGAAATTGATTTTTCAATTAAACTAGTACCAGGAGCTACACTTGTTTCTAGAGCACCATGGTGCATTAGACCAAGTGTGTCTCCTTCGGGAGCCACAATTTTGTTTGTTAAAAATAAGTATGGCACATTCAGAATGTTGGTTATGTGTTATATTATTTCCACAATTAGTCACACGCGCGGGGGGGCACAGGGGGAGTGATAAATAGCCTTGTATGTTGTGTTGGGCGCATCAGGGGGGTCGACAGGCCCCCCCGTTTAGGCTATGGGGTAGCGCCCAGAGAATTTTTTTTTTAGGAACCTATTTTTCGGTGGGAGGACACGCCCATGGTTTTTTGCATGGGTTTGCACATGGTTTTGGAGCATGATGGTTTTCGGCCCCTGGTATTTTGTAGATCCGATCAAGGGAACTATGAATATGTTTTAATCCAGGGTTAATGGATTGGGGTTTATGAATGCTTCAGCATGTATATATATGTACTGTAACACTAAAAGGAATATAATGAAAAATCAATTTGGTAGTCCCGAATTGGGATCCCGGGGAAAATATTTGTGTATATCTATTTTAAGTTTTATTCTCTCGCTATTGTTTATTTTCTATTTTTAAGATTCATTTGCAGATAATTTCTATACAAGATTAAAACCTACATCTGGTATCAGAGTAGTTTCGGCTTCAAGGGGAAGTCTTTGTTGACGAGGGGTTTTTATCTCTAGCCTGTGGTAGACCCTATTCAGTGGGATATTTGTGAGATTGATTCTCGCAGTGAAAGAAGAGGATGAGCAGTGGAAAGAGAGAGATAAAGAAATTCAATGGTCAGAGTTTTGAGTTGTGGAAACTCAAGATGGAGGATTTGCTGGTGGATAAAGATCAATGGATTGTAGTATATCTAGGTACTAAACCAATGCCAATGTCAGATGAAGACTGGAAGAAATTGGATCGTAAGGAAAAGAGCCAATATGGATGTGTATATCAGATTCGGTATTTTTGAATGTATCTGGAGAAGCTACAATGAATAATTTGTGGGATAAGCTAGGGAATTTGTACCAATGTAAGTCTCTAGTGAATACATTGTTCCTGTGGAAAAAAATGTATACCTTGAGGATGAAGGATGGAGACTCGGTGACAAATAATTTGAACGTCTTCAATACTATGGTAATTCATTTATCATCTATTGATATTAAAATCTCATATGAAGATAAGTGCATCAGTTTTTTGTGTTCTCTACCAGATTTGTGGGACAGTCTATTTATTGCAATAGGTAGCAATACAACTACCTTGAATTTTGATGAAATTTTGTCAACCTTGTTGTCGAAGGAAATGAGATGAAGAAATATGGAGGGCTAGAATGTATACGCCTTATCTGTTCGAGGAAGGTCCCAGAATAGAAACAAAAATAATTTTTTGAGTGGGAGATCTAAATATAGAGGCAAATCCAAATTTCCAAGAAATCTTGTAAAGGTGTGCTGGAAATGCGGAAAGGAAGGGCACTATAAAAAGGAATGAAGATCTAAAGCTACTGAGAAAGGAAAGGGAACTGATGATGCTCCTTCTGCAGAGGAAAACACCACCTCAGATGAAGGTGGAGATGTGTATTTGGATTTTTATTCAAATACACATGTATATCATGAGGCATGGTTGATTGACTCAGGTGCATCCTTTCACTTCACTCCCCACAGGGAGATGTTCTGTGAGTATGAGAAGTACGATTGAGGTGATGTCTTCTTAGGGGATGATAGGAAGGCCAAAATCGTCAGACGTGGAAAAGTCAAGCTGAAGCTGAAAGATGGAAGGATTAGAACACTTCCTGGTGTTCTGCATATTCATGCATTGGCGAAAAATCTGATTTCTATAAGCAAGATGGATGATGCAGGTGTAAAAAAAGTGTTCAAGAAAGATACCTGCAAGATGGTTCGGGGAGAACTGGTATTAATGCGGGGAGTTCGGATTGGAAATATTTACAAGCTTCACGGTAGCACAATTATTGATGGATGCAATAGTTCTTTGGTTCCTGAAAGTGGAGCGGAAAGCCTAGCGGTCTCTGGAGAAAATATCATGCTATGGCATCAAGGCTTGGACATATTGGAGAGAAGGGCCTTCAGATACTGCATGGAAATATTATGGTAGAAGTTATATCTAATTTCTCTCTGGATTTCGATTTTTATGAACATTTTGTATATGGGAAGAAGAATTAGGCGAGTTTTCCTTCTAGTGCTAAGAGGTCGAACATGATATTAGATCTTGTGCACAGTGATGCGTTTAGACCCGTGTCAATTCCATCACTCAATAAATCTGTGTACTATGTTTCATTCATATATGACTTCTCAATAAATACGTGGATATAATTCTTGAGCAAGAAATTTGAAGTCTTTGAAATATTTAAAGAATTTAAGGCTCTGGTGGAAAACCAGATAGAGAAGAAGATAAATGCGTTGAGGAAAGATAATGGTGGAGAGTTCTATAAGAAGGAATTTGAAGAGTTATGTAAGAAGTGTGGTATAGCACAGAATAATACTACTCCATACACACCTCAACAAAACGGAGTTGCAAAAAGAATGAATAGAACGATGATGGAAAAGGCAAGAAGCATGCTCAATGGTACCAAGTTAGGATAGGAATTCTAGGCAGAGGCAGTGGAGACTGCATGTTACCTAGCTAACAGATCACCTTCATCAACGTTGGAGGATAAGACTCCACATGAGGTATGGACTGGTAAGAAACCGTCTCTTTCACATCTGAGGATATTTGGATGTGATGCATATGTACATGTTCCAAAGGAGAAAATGATCAATTTGGATAATAAATCTGAAAGGTGCATCTTTATTGGGTATAAGGATGGTTTAAAAGGTTACAAGCTTTGGAACCCAGAAACAATGAAGGTTGTGTACAACCAAGATGTGGTGTTTAGAGAGGTGGAATATGTTGTTAAACATGAAGTCATACCAAAGGAACCTGAGAAGATAGAGTTTGAGCTAAAGGAGGATGAATCAGACTCTACAACATAACAATATTTAGAAGAGGAAGAGCCACAAACTCCAGCTGTGAGAAGATCAGTTCGAGAAATAAGGCAGCCAGAAAGGTATAGTCCATCTTCTTTCTATTCAAATTTTTCTTTGGCTGTCATTAATGATGATCACAGAACTATCAGGGAGGCAGTGGATTCAGAGGATGGAAAAATCTGGAAGGAGGCCATCGTTGATGAAATGGGATCCTTGCACAAAAATGAGGCATGGGATATGGTGGAGTTTCCAGCTAGAAGGAAGCCCATCAAGAGAAAATGGGTGTTTAAGAAGAAGATGAATGTAGAAGTCAAGATGGAGAAATACAAAGCTCAGTTGGTAGCAAAAGGTTATTCCCAGGTTCCAAGAATTGATTTTGGTGATGCTTTTTCTCTTGTTTCCATGGTTACTTCTATTAGATTTCTTTTATATGATACTTCTGCATTTAATTTTGAGGTAGAAAAGATCGATGTGAAGACAAAATTTCTTCACAGGGATATGGAAGAGGAGATATACATGAAGTAACCTGAAGGCTTTATGGCGAAGGGTAATAAATAACTTGTATGCAGGTCAAAAAAGTCTTTGTATGGGTTAAAACAATCAGCAAGGATGTGGTATGAGAAATTTGAAATCTATATACGGGGACTTGGCTTCACCATAAGAAAAGAGGATTACTGTGTTTATTTTAAATTAATTGGTGACGGTGTTATTTATTTGGTCTTGTATGTGGATGATATGTTGTTGATTGAAAATGACAAAGAAATTATCCAAGATTTGAATATCCAATTGTTCTCCAAAGTCTACATGAAGGATCTTGGTGCTGCAAAATATATTTTGGGCATGCAAAATTAAGAGAGATTGGGGAAAAAGGAAGCCTTGGTTAAACCAGAGGAAGCATTTCGAGACTATATTGCAGATGTTAAATATGAATGATAGTAAACTGGTGAAGGTTCTTATTCCTATAGGTGTAAAGTTGTCTGTTGAACAATGTCCCAGGACACAAGAATAAGAGGATGATATGCCCATTGTTCCATATGAAAGTGCAGCATGTAGCCTAATGAACGCAATGGTCTGTACTAGACCAGAAATTACACATGCAGTGGGATTATTGAGCAGGTTTATGTCAAAACCAGGGAAGGAGAATTGGACAATAGTGAAGTGGGTTTTCAGATATTTCCATGGCACTAGTGATTATGGTTTGTGCTACCAAGGAAGATCAGGATTTGACAGAGTTTTGAACATCCGTGGTTTTGTTGATGCAAACTGTGTATAAATTATATAACTTATGTGTTATATGTCAAATATTCTCCTGATATCACACTATTTTAACTTCATGCAAAATACATAATCTATTCCACCATTGATCATTTGCGGAAATTAAATCAAGATTGCAATGCACACATGAAATAATAAAAATTCACACACATTAACACAGTTGTTTAACGGGAAAGCCTGAAGTTGAAAAAACCCAACTATCTGTATATAATATATGTCATAGAGATCATGTAACAATCCTCATGCAAAGCTGATCATATCAAGCTCTCAGTACAATACAATCACTACACACTAATCAGGCCTGATCTTGCAATTCCATGCACTGATCTTTGCCACCTGCTAGCCTGCCTCTACTGCGAAATCCCTGCTCAAGAATGTCTCTGAATGAGTTTGAATTACTCCAGCCTTGCTCATGAAATCCTAATTGGCATCTCCACTGAGTGTTGGATGCAATCAATGCATCACTATAGTCACAATTGATAGTTTATATTTCCCTTTCACCTATCTCTCCACTGGTCTCCACTGAAACTACCATGCACTGTAGTTAACTGATGTATTTTTCAGTTGATTAATGAGTTATTATTTGTGAATTAATTCACTCCACTCTCACTAGTGTATCAATCAGTTAGACTAGATACAACTAGCTCAACTTAGTCTAACTGAGTTAAACTAAATACAACTCCACCAACTACTTCTCCAACTGTGTCATAACTCTGCCACTTGAGTTCTAAATGATTCCTCCATGCAATAGCTCCAGTAAACCCTTAAGAATAGCGTAATTCCTTCTGTCAGCTGTTGTGCCACATCTGTGCACTGAAATGAAGTGCTCCAAGAGAATAAGTTGATGTTTAGAGTCCAAATATTATTAACAGCTAATAATATCCGACATATCTATTTTTAGACTATAGTCTAAAAATAGACTCCGCCCAATATGTCTAAAAATAAGTCCATCTATTTTTCCAACTTGACCAACCATCCACAAATAGCATCCTGCAACTCATAGAATATGATCGACATGTCTAAAAATAGACTTTGTGCCAAAAACAGCCTGCGGTCCCACTTAGTGAAGGCGACTCTTTTCACTAAGCTCATCATCTTGTTGAATCTCAACACTCCCTCTCAACAAGATAGGGATTATCTGCCACCCCGATCCTGTCTCTATGGTATTCGAATTTTCTCCTGGTGAGCGCCTTCGTCAGAATATCTGCATCTTGATCCTCCGTAGGAATGTAAGAAAGCAACATGATCTTCCGCTGCACACAATCTCTGATATGATGGTACCGGATGTAAATATGCTTAGATATATCATGAAATACTGGATTAACTGAGAGTTTAATGCAACTCTGATTATCACAATATATCACAGTAGGATCTAAATGAGAACTGAACAAACCAACCAAGATATTCCTCATCCATATAGCCTCACATGTAGCCAAAATTGCTACCATGTACTCGGCCTCCGCTGAACTGAGTGCCACAGATCTTTGTTTCCTGCTTTACCAAGAAACTCCTATAGATCCGATACTGAAAATCCCTCTAGATGTGCTCTTTTTTTCCGTTGGGCTTCCTGCCCAATCTGCATTTGTGAAGCCATGCAACTTCACCTCATCCGACTGTCTGTACCATAGTCCATACTCAGATGTGCCCCTGAGATACCTCAGGACATGCTTGTATGCCTTCCAAAAGAGCTTGGTAGGCTTCACCATCACTTGTGAAAGCTAGTTCACAGCATAGCATATGTCCGGTCTTGTATTGACTAAATACGTGAGCGAACCAACCAACTGTCGATAAACAATGGCATCCACTACCTCTGCCAATGTAGCATCCTCCTTCCTCCAACCACCAGGAAGAGGAGTGTCGATAGGCTTACAGCCTTGGATGTGAAACTTCTCCAGTATCTCCCAGGCATACTTGCCTTGAGACACAAACAATTCACCTTTCTTCTGCCAAATTTCCAATCCAAGGAAATAATGAAGGAGGCCCAAGTCCTTCATCTCGAACTCCTTTGCAAGATCTGCCTTACATGAGTGTATCAACAATTCATCACCCGTTAGTATTAAATCATCTACATAAAGCACAATGATCAAAATCTTACCCTCCACCACAATCTGGTATAGGTTTGGATCCGCCTCACTCTTGGCGAAACCAAGTCCAGTGAAATAATTGTCTATCCATGTGTACCAAGCACAAGGTGCTTGTTTCAGCCCATACAACGCTCTTTTGAGCCTGCACACATGTGACTCACTGCTGAATATTTTGAATCCTTCAGGCTGCTCAATTTACACCTCCTCCTCAATGATTACATTGAGGAACGAAGTCTTCACATCCATCTGATGAATGTGCCAACACATCTGCGCTGAGAGAGCAAGGATGGTCCGTATGGAAGAATACCTTGCGACAGGTGCAAAGGTTTCTTCATAGTCGATCCCCTCGATCTGTGAGAAGCCCCGGGCAACAAATCTTGCCTTATACTTCTCAACGCCCCCATCAGTAGCTTTCTTCACTTTGTAGATCCATCTCGAACCTACCACTGATTTCCCTTCCAGCCTTGGGACAATCTCCCATGCATTGTTTCTGACAATCAAATCATACTCTTCCACCATGGCATCTACCCATGCGGGATCCTCCACATCTTCCTTGAAAGAGGATGGCTCCGTCACGATACACTTGGTCATCAGAGCCATGTTTCTAGTAAATCAGTCAGGTGATTGTCTCTGTTTGCGCTGTGATGTAGAAACTCCTACATTCTGAATTGCATCAAGATTCAGTCGCTCAGATTCTATAGTGCGCTTCCTCCCTTTGATGTTTGGCGATGCATGAGTGGTTTCTTCCACTCCATGAACCTCCTCTTGTGGCTGATCCACATCTTGAGGCTCATCTTTAGGAACACGTAGCTCCTCCTCTAGATGCAAGTGTAGCTCCTTCTCAAGCGACAACTTCATGGCTTTCTCCTCATGAAATTTGATATCCCGTCGCACGACAATCATCCGACTATTTGGAAAATACACACGATAATTGTGGGGTGTTTCTATGTACCCCACAAATATCCCAACCTCTGCGGTCAGCTCTAGCTTCTTCCTGGCATCCTTCATCACATGAATGTAAACAGGTGAGCCAAAAATCTTCAAATGAGAAATATCAAGCTTCTTACCAGAAAACGCCTCTTCAGGTGTACTCATGCCAAGTACTCTATGAGGACAACGGTTTTGCACATAAATCGCAGTGTTGCATGCCTCAGCCCACAAGTGTATGGGAAGGCGCTGATCATGCAACATCGTCTGTGCAGCACCCACGATCGTTCTGTTCTTCCTCTCCGCGACCCCATTTTGCTATGGGTTATGAGGCACTATGAGTTCTCTTCGAATTCCTTCTTTGCTACAGAAGTCTTTGAATTCACCAGAGATGTATTCACCACCATTATCACTCCTTAGAGCTTTCACCTGCTTCCCTGACTCTTTCTCAACCAGCGCCTTGAACTCACAGAACTTTGAGTATGTCTCGCTCTTCTTCTGCATGAAGAAGATCCAACACTTACGAGAAAATTCATCAACAAATATCACATAATACCTGTGCTTTGCTGTTGAAGCAACCGAGAAAGGTCCACACACGTCTGTGTGAATTCTCTCAAGGATCGTTGAAGCACGACTATCCTTCTCATGAAAAGTGGTCTTCACATATTTTCCCAAAGTACATCCCTTGCACTGATCTGACTGCGCAAGTGTACCTTTGGGAAGCCTGGTAGAAATCTACTGCAAAATTTTCAAAGCGCCATGGTGAAGATGGCCCAATATCCTGTGCCACAACTCGCCCTTATCTCGGCTCGCCACTCCTTTTTCTTTTCCTACCATTGCAGTGCAGCCATCTACCTGCAATTGATAAATATTCTTAACTTGAATCCCTATCCTTTTGGTTTGACCAGTTGTTTTATGGCGCAGGAAGGCTTTTCCCTCGCTAAAAACAACATCATAACCCTTGTCTTCCAACATCGCCACGAAGATCAAATTCTTCTTCAATCCTGGAACATGCATGACATCCTTCAATATGAAAGGTTTACCAGACTCCCTCTTGAAGGAAATGGTCCCGATACCAGTCGCACTATATCTACCATCATCGCCCATCTTGATGTGCACTCCAAGATCCTTTTCCTCCAGATCACTAAACAAATATTTGTCTCTGGTCATCTGGAAAGACACACCACTATCAAGAAACCACAATGATCCCATGACACTTGAAACCAAGCATGCGATCAAAGAAAATTCGAGCTCAAACTACAAGGCTAAGGCCTCTCCTACTGTAGAACCAGCAACGCTCTTATTTTTCTTCTTCTGTGGACAATTAGTGGCGAATTCCCATGCTGGTGACAGTGAAAACACTTCACCTTAGACAAATCCTGCTTCTTGCCTTTAGCTTCGGATTTGGAAGATTTCTTCCCTTTTCCTTTCCAATCTTTGGTAGCCAAACCAAAATTTTCTTCATCTTCATTCTTCAATGAAGATCCATCCCTGGTACCCCGCCTTATCTCCTCCTGCACAAGATCCGACCAAAGCCACTCCCATCCTGGCAGTTTCTCCCGTCCATTGACAGAGTATTCGTAGCTATGCCAACTCTTCAGAAGCCCAAGGAGAGCCAAGCTCACCAAGTCTTCTTCATCAAAAATAACCCCCACACTTCCCAGCTCATCCTTCCAGTGGACAAACTTCGTGAGGCATTTTGGTATACTATCGCCTTTCTCCATTTTTATTTTTCTAAGATTGTCTTTAAGCACCAACTTCCTCTGGTCACTTTTGCTTTGGAACAAGTCTGTCAAAGCCTTCCACATTAAGAATGGAGTGGCTTTACCGTGAAGGCTGGACATAATGTGGTCCTTCACACCTTCCAACATAATCCTTCAACACTTTGCTACCTTCTTTTTCCATGCGTCAAGTGCAGCTGCATCGCTAGAACCCGGCTTAGGAACATCGCTATCGATGAAATCCTTCAGCCCATTATCATCCAGCACTGCCTCCATCCTATCCTTCCATGCTATGTAATTCGAGCTCCCATCAAGGGCATACTCCAATCGCAATCCGTTGAAAGACATTTCAATGAATTCTCAACTTTGACACCAAGAAAACACTGCAGCAAATTCAAATTCCACCAGCACAAAACTCAACCGCTTCAATAATTGCAATCTCCTCCAATGATCAATACTACTCTGATACCATGTATAAATTATATAACTTATGTGTTATATTTCCAATATTCTCCTGATCTCACACTATTTTAAATTCATGCAAAATACATAATCTATTCCACCATTGATCATTTGCGGAAATTAAATCAATATTGCAATGCACACATGAAACAATAAAAATTCACACACATTAACAAAGTTGTTTAACGGGAAAGCCTGAAGCTAAAAAAACCCAAATATATGTATATAATATATGTCATAGATATCATTTAACAATCCTCATACAAATCTGATCATATCAAGCTCTCAGTACAATACAATCGCTACACACTAATCAGGCCCAATCTTGCAAATCCATGCACCGATCTTTGCCACCTGCTAGCCTGCCTCTATTGCGCAATCCCTATTCAAGAATGGCTCTAAATGAGTTTGAATTTCTCCAGCCTTTCTCACACAATCCTCATTGGCATCTCCACTAAGTGTTGGATGCAATCAATGCATCACTATAGTCACAACTGATAGTCTATCTTGCCCTTTCACCTATCTCTCCACTGGTCTCCACTGAAACTGCCATGCACTGTAGTTAGCTGATGTATTTTTCAGTTGACTAATGAGTTATTATTTGTGAATTAATTAACTAATTAATTCACTCCACTCTCACTAATGTATCAATAAGTTAGAATAGATACAACTAGCTCAACTGAGTCTAACTGAGTTAAACTAAATACAACTCCACCAACTACTTCTCCAACTGTGTCATAACTCTGCCACTTGAGTTCTAACTGAGTTCTCCATGAAATAGCTCCACTAAACCCTCAGGAATAGCGTAATTCCTTCTGTCAGCTATTGTGCCACATCTATGCATTGAATTGAAGTGCTCCAAGATAATAAGATAATGTTTAGAGCCCAAATATTATTAAGAGCCAATAATATTCAACATATATATATTATACTGGCAGTCTAAAAATAGACTCTGCCCAATATGTCTAAAAATATAAGTCCATATATTTGTCCAACTTGACCAACCATCCACAAATAGCATCCTGCAACTCATAGAATATGATCGACATGTCTAAAAATAGACATAGTCTAAAAATAGACTTTGCACCAAAAATAGCCTACGGGCCCACTTAGTGAAGGTGACTCTTTTCACTAAGCTCATCATCTTGTTGAATCTCAACAGACCGGGCTAGAGATCTGGATCAAAGAAGATCTTCAAGTGGATATGTTTTTAGCCTATATGGAGGTGCAGTCAGTTGGATGAGTAAAAGACAAACTATAGTGACTCTTTCAACTATAGAGGTAGAATAAATGGCAATCACTCATGCAAGCAAGGAATCAGTTTGGTTGCAGATATTGTGTTCAAGTATGGGGTTGCTATAGCAAGATATAAGGATATAAATTTATAGCCAAAGTACAATTTTCTTGGTTAAAAACCCTTCTTATCATTCAAAGACAAATCACATTGATGTTTAATATCATTTTGTGAGAGATATGGTTGAGGATAAAAGGGGGTTGCTGGTAAAGGTGGAAACTTTGAAGAATGTTTCAGATGCATTGACGAAGTCTGTGAGAACTCAGAAGTTCTCTTTGTGTAGAGAAACAATGGGTGTTGAAGATCTGGATTAATGACAAAGGTCTCCTATGGCCCACTGTGGAAAGAAAACAACAAGTGCGATAATGTTGGGTATGTGTTATATTCTTTCCATGATTAGTCGCACGCACAGGGGGGTCACATGGGGGGTGATAGCCCCCCTTGTATGTTGCGCCAGGCGCAACAGGGGGGGTGGCATCCCCCCTTATTCAGGGTTCGGGGCAGTGCCCTATGGAAAACAATTTGAACCCTATTTTTTGGTGGGCGGACCCGACCATGGTTTTGTGCATGAATTTGCACATGGTTTTGGTGCATGATGATTTTCAACCCTTGGTATTTTGTAGATCAGTTCAAGGGAACTATGATTATGTTCTAATCTAAGGTTAATGGACTGGGGTTTATTAATTCTTTGACATGTATATATATGTGTTGTAACACTAAAAGTAATATAATGGAAAATCAAGCTAGTAGTCCCGATTTTATATCCAGGGGAAAATATTTGTGTATATATGTTTTATGTTTTATTCTCTCGTTATTGTTTATTTTCTATTTTTAAGATTCATTTGCAGATAATTTCTATATAGGGTTAAAACGTACACATAATGTGTATATATCACATACAACTGAATAAATTAGCTATTAAGAATAGATATCCTCTACCAAGAATATATGACTTATTTGACCAAGTGAGAGGAGCTATTATATTTTCAAAGATTGATTTAAGAACCAGATATCACCAACTCAGAATTAAAGATGAGGAAATAAAAAAAAAAACATTCCAAACTAAATATGGACACTATGAATATGTAGTCCTACCCTTTGGACTTACAAATGGGCCTAAAACATTCAGGTGTTTAATGAATAGTGTACTGCACAAGTATCTAGACAAGTTTGTATTAGTGTTCATTGATGAAATTTTAGTGTACTCCAAAAATGAAGAAGAATATAGAGAACATCCCATAATATTCCTACAAACACTTACATAACATCAATTATATGAAAAAATCAATAGATGTGAATTTTATAAGGATAAAATTCAGTATTTGGGTCATGTGATTTCAAAGGATGGATTAGCAGTGGACCCCGAGAACATACAAGCAATAATGAATTGGCCTATACCCACAGATGTATCAGCCATACAATCCTTTATGGGTATTGTTGGATACTACCGTAGGTTTGTTGAAGGATTCTCAACATTAGCCTATCCCATTACTTCCTTACAGAAAAAGGGAGTAAAGTTTGAATGGACAACAAAGTGTCAAAGTAGTTTTGAACAATTAAAACTAAAATTAACTACTGCACCCATATTAAAAACTGTTGATCCAAACAAGGAATATGTAGTGTGTACATATGCATGTGTAGAAGGGTTAGGAGGAGTATTGTTGCAAGATAATTCAATAATAGCATATGAGTCAAGAAAATTGAAGAAGCATGAACATAATTATATTGTGTATGACTTACAACTAGTTGTTGTTATACATGCATTGAAGATGTGGAGACATTATCTGTTGGGAAAGAAGTTCATACTAATAACAAATCACATAAGTTTGAAGTACTTATTTACTCAACCAGATTTAAATGCTAGACAAGCTATATGGTTATCTTTCCTTAGTGAGTTCGATATGGAAATCAAACATATTAAAGGAAAAAAAAAAATATTGTTGATGCTTTGAGTAGGAATACTCATCAAATTTTTACCAATGCAGAAAATAGTGAGAAATTTGAGATAGAAGAACAAATTCATGAAGTTTTGATGCAAGACCAATAGTATGTAAAATTGCAAGAGAAATTGCAGAAAACTGAAGCTGTGGGATATACTAAAAACCAGAAAAGATTTATTTATTATAAACAAATATTGTATATTCCAAATGTGACATCCCTAAAACAAGAAATTTTAGATGAGTATCATAAAAGATCTTATGAAGGCTATCTTGGTTATCAAAAAATGATTTTACAATTAAGGAAGAACATGTTTTGGCCAAGTATAAAAAAATATGTGGTTGATTATCTTGCGAGGTGTTTATAATTTTAGCAAGTAAAGGTGGAACATCAACATCCTGTAGGATCATTGAACCCTTTACCTATTCCAGAATGGAAATGGGAAGTGGTTTCTATAGATTTCATTACCGGATTGCCTAGAACCAAGTATCAACATGACTCTATAATGGTGGTTGTAGACACATTAACTAAGGCAACACACTTTTTACCAGTACAATCTAATTTTAGCACAACTCAAGTAGCCAATGCATTCATGAAAGAAATGGTGAAATTTCATGGAATTCCAAAAATTATTATGTCTGACAGAGATGAAAACTTTACTTCAGCCTTCTAGAAAACACTGTTTGGAGGAATGGTTAGCAAATTGAACTTTATTACCGCTTACCATCTGCAAACATATGGGAAAACTAAAAGAACCAATCAGATTTTAGAAGACATGTTGCGCATGTATGTGATGTATAGACCTACAATATGGGAAGATTTTATACATTCGGTAGAATATTCATATAATAATAGTTATCAAGCTTCAATTAAAATGAGTCATTTTGAAGCATTGTATGGTAGAAAATGCCATACGTTGCTCAGTTGGAGTCAACCAGAAGATAAGTTGATTTTTGGACCTGATGCATTGTAGGAGATGGAAAGAAAAGTCAAGAAAATTCAACAAATATTAAAATAGCTCAAGATCGACAAAAGAGCTATGCAGAAAAAAAGAAAATTCATAGAGAATTCAAAGTGGGAGATGATTTTTTTTTTAGGATTAAGCCTCGAAAGAGTACATTAGATGTTGGTAGTTGTGCTAAGTTAGCACCACGTTACTGTGGACCATTTGAAGTTTTAGAAAGAGTGGGGCCAATAGCTTATAAATTGGCTCTACCTAGTCATATTAAGGTTCACAATGTTTTTCATGTTTCCTTATTAAAATATTATGTACATGATCCTACTCGTGTAATTGATTGGACTTTGATACAGGTGGAAATCGAAGGGGAATTTCTTCTAGAGCCCCTTCGTATAATGGCACTAGAAGAAATCGAGCTCTGGAATAGAACCGTAGCTAGGGTGAAAGTGCAATGGAGGAAATTTATGCCTAAGGAAGCTACTTGGGAGAGAGAAGAGGAAACAAAAGAGAAATATTCATCGTCCTTTGAGAAGTGAACTGATATTTTGCAACACCGAGGACAATGTTTTGTTTTATAGGGGGAATATGTAATATCCCTATTTTACTGCTTTTATTTAGATAGTTGAAAATCCTAAAATTTAAGTGGACCGAAAGGAACACTATATGTGGACATATTATTTTTATTTTTATTTAATAAATGTGAAAATTTAATTATTGTGCAAAAACTAGAGTGAATTGGAGACGAGGATTTCAAGTCCATGATGATGGAATCAAATCCAAAGACTTTCCAAAAATCTCCAAAAATCCTTGGAGAAAATAAAATAAAATAAATATATTGGATTGGAAATAAAAATATAAAATATAAATCACTAAAGTGGAAAGTTACTGAGAAGAGGTGAAATAAAACTAGAAAGAGGAAAAAACTAGTTTTAAAGAGCTTTTGTGGAAAAAACAAAAATAAAGCGTAGGCTAAAGGAAAACAACATCCTGATTTAACTAGACACAGTTATGGAAACATGCTGAGGTAAAGAAAGCTTAAATAATCCATTCCTAGGTAGACAAGAGGTTGTCTACACTTTGGAGGGATTGGTTTCTACTTGAGGGGAGCTGTGGATGAAATCTCAAGGTTGGGTGGAAATTAGACTTTACCAGAATTGGTATGCATAGTTGTTAAATTATGTCTTACGACTATGTTATTATAATGATGAGTGAGTAAGATTTAATGTAATCAGTTATGGAATTAAGATGAAAACTATGTATCCTGAATTATAAATCTGTATGATCAATGATTTATTCTTTGGGGAATAAAGTGTCTACTGTATTTAATAGAAAAATAACTATAGCATCATTATACATAGAGATGTACTATGTATAGAGAACATTTATACATACAAAATCCAATATGGACAAACATAAACTATGAATTATTTATAACTATGTATGTAGTCTAAATATTATAAAGAACTTGTAAACCATATATAGAAATGTTTCATGGATGGAAATTCATCAAATAAAGATGAATAGAAATATGTATTACTATTCATGTAAAATTTTAGTTATCATTGTCACAGTCATACTGACTGAAAGTCAATTGTTATTGATATTAATTACAAATTGTATATATACATGGAAAAATATCATTTAATTCAGCTAGTTGGATTTAGTGCATGATAAAGACCAACCTGTAAATAGACGAAACAATATTGATTGTCAATTCTTTTGAGAAAGAAAGCTGAAGTGATTGTGGTGTAAATTTCGAGTTGTGAAGTACCTGTATGGAAAACCACAGAGATCTGAGTTACATTTAAATAAAGTAGAATAAAATCCATAACCAAAGTGGTGCTACTTGAGAAAAAACTAATGTGATAACTATACCTATGAAGTAAGCCATCAGGGAGTGGAGTTTCTCTTGTACCTAAAAATTAAAAGTCCAATATTCAGTTCAGGAAATTATACGCAAGACTCAAAATAGAATTTTGTACTTTAAATTAAGAAATGGGTTATTGAACGTCGAACAATATAGAAAATTATACTACAGGAGACGTGGTTGGAAACCAGCTACAGGGTATCTGATATAAAATTTTGAATCCAAGTAATATGAGGAAAGGAGGGATTTTCTGTACAATAAAGGATCATATGATATGGAAGGAAAAGTTATCAAATGAAAATTCAAATTTAGAATGTAAATTTGTACAATACATTCCAGGTTTAAATCATAAACAGGATAAATTATGCCATTTAAAAATATGCGAACACTGGAAAGAATCACAGCGAAAAATTAAAAAGTAATTAAACCGATATAATTTATATCCAAAATTGATTTAAAGATCAAAAGTATTGAAGTGTCAAAATGACTATGTTGCACACAAATAATATAATCAAATTAAAGATAGTAATAAATCAACAGATTTCATTTTATTAGAATGATGAAATTGAATTCTAATACATTGATAATAACACTGAAAATTTTAAATAAAATGTGATAAACTTAACCTTAATTGTTTCGATAGAAAACTATAATTAATTAAACGGTGAAATTGAGGGTACGTATATACATTAAATCGAAATCACAAAAAGGAAATCTAAGCATGCTTTGATATCTCTACATGAAGTCCAGGGAAAATTTTAAGGATGGAAGGTTATCTTAAAGTTTAGAAACCTTGGTGAATCTTACTAATCCCCAATATGTAAATTTAAAAGTTTTTTATGATATTTGGTACAAATATTTAGGTTTCTAATTAGTTTATATTAGCATATATAAAATTTTGGCTATTTTTAGGGTAAAATAATTTTATATTATAAAATTTGGGTGATTCAATTTTCAAAAAACTGGAAATTGGAAAATATATATTTTTTAAAAAAGCATGGAAAATTAGCCCACTTGCGAATATTAGCCCCTAAAATTTTCCTTGGTGAAGTCAAAGAAAGACGAATTCGATGAAATTATCTGAGAGATGAGATATTCTTGAAAAATCAAATTGGGGTTGTAAATTCTCCAGAGTCATGCTATCTGTGATTAACAAACTAGAAAGTCGAAATTCGTAAAACTAGAGGAAAGAAAAATTAATATGATAGGAAGTAATTGATGGTAATACTATCAAATTTTGGAAGCCTGAGTTCTGAAATTGGCTATTAGTATTTCTCTTCATCCAGAAAACTAAAATGAAAATGAGGATCATAAATCAAAAAGGGAAATACCTAGAAAGTAGTGATGTAATGAAGCCAAAGAGCACGAATTGAATTCGTAGTAGCCGAGGGAATCACGACAAGTTTAAATTCGAAAAACCCCTAACGAAATATGATCTTAGAGGTAGTAGGATTTGGGGAACATTAAAAGAAAAACATAAACAAAGAACTCCATAATATTGAAGTTTGAATTGAAAATAACCACGCAGAATGAGACATTCAAAATATAAGGAATAATATGAGTTATAAAATTAACTATTGGTGCAAAGAAAGAAAATATTCAATACAAAAATAAACGCAGAAGGAGGAGGACATATTAACCAAGTGAAGAATTAAATTACTTACCTTATGTGTGAGGAATCGTAAATACATATATGTCTTCCATGATTGCTATGGATGAAAGCCTTCTATGTTGCTCAACCTGTAAACATGCAAAGGATTGCAAATATTTCGAGAGTTCGGAAAAACACAGTAAAAATTTTGAGCAATTTAAAGAAAGGAAATATCAAACGATTTATGTAAATCTGACGTTCGTTAAACAAATTTCAAAGGAAAATGAAATTTTGAAAGAGTATTACCTATGTGGCGTTCCGGAAAGAATGCACTAGTATGGTTGAAAGGCATTCACATTGCAAAAGGGGCAGGAATTAGCCAGAGTCGAAGACACAGGGAAGAAATTGCCCAAAATGAAACATGGAAGCCAAAATGAAACCCTAGCTAAGATCAATTGGCGGTAACGAATACGATTTGATCTTCACATTTAATCCATAATACGAATCCACCATACAGCTGGATAAACCATTTAATGAGCCATGTGAACAACCAGGGTTAGACGTACTGACTTCACATATGGAAAAGGTAATGCAATAAATCAGTTACAAGGAAGTACACTATAAATTAATTGAAATGAAATATCATCTCTAGAAAACTATATACAAAGAGAGACATCTCAATCATCAACAAAATCCAAATTGTAGAGTATCCATTTTACCATATGGTAAGGCTGACATATATCATTGTAACACATTAGGTGTCAAATGTTCAATTCGTAAAATGGGTAAGTCCTCCAAGCCATAAAATATAGTCTTTCATGTCATCAAAGAAAAAAAAAACATATGTAGCAATCCATTCATGGTTTTTTTTAAATCATCTTCCACCTCCCATTATAGAGGTAAAATTTGTACATCAATTTGACTAGTTGACAAAAGATAGTGTACCTATCTTGGAAGCAATGGAGACTCATATTGAAATTTGAAGGTACTACCATGCAGAAAATGTTGTTGGGACAAATTTAAATGACTCTACAAGAGTTGTAGCTTCCAAGTTACAATATTTAAGCCCAAATTACATATCAATAATGAATCACTTACGCATCTATCTTCTAGAGGTAATTAAATTTGGAGTATATAAAATTCTGATAGCAACATTTTAACTTTTATTTTTTTCATATTAGAAAAATGACTTAATTTTAGACTTTTTTTTTACTAGGATCATTATGAAAATATAATTAGAGTATTTTCTAATTGGGATATTTCCTATTTCATGCATTTCCTTTAGAGAATGATGTGGGTGTCTATGTATATGTTTTAAAGTTTATTGGAATTTAACTCATCTTTGTGAAAAACTCTTTCCAAACCTCCATAAGGTGATTTTTTCTAGATGATGACATAGTTATTCATCATGATTTATCTCCCCTTTGGCATATTAACCTTCATGACAAGGTCAATGGAGCAGTTGAAACATGTAGAGGTAATGACCACTAGGTTACGTCCAAATGATTTAGAACTTATTTGAATTTCTCGGATCCCCTTAAATCAAATAATTTGATCCACAGTAATGTGCATGGGCATTTGGAATCAACATATTTGATTTGTTAGCGTAGAGAAAGAAAAACATATTGGAAACTTATCATTATTGGCTTAAAGAAGTAATTCAAATGTTATCCTTGTTTGTTCAAATCTTTGATGAAGCTTAGTTTATAAATTTTGGATTACCATTAGTATTTAATATATAGATCTACAAGTTAAAAGTTTGTTAAGAATTCACATGGTATTATTGCTGAATATGAACTCCAATATGACTCTTGTTAAGCATGCACATCATATTATTGCAGAATCTGAATTCCAATTTGACTCTCTGGCATTTAGGGACTCTACCACCAACATTGATTACATTTAGTGGTAATGTTCAATCCTATTGATCCTTCTTGGCATATGTTGCGATTGGGATACTGACCTTAATAAAATATCAATAATGTTTGAATAGTTTTTGGTATCCACTACAATGCACTACAAGAAAAAAGAACATTGGTGAGGGGCGAAAAATGTCACCATAAGCTCATTGGTGAGGGTCAAAAGAACCTTCGTCACTAAAGGAGGTGCCACCAAAAGTATAGATTTTGTGGTGACATTCAAGGTCCGTCACCAATAATGATTTACAATGACGGATAGTGATTGTCACCATTTCATATGAGCAATAGAGACGGACAATAGCCTCCATCACCAAAAAAATGAACGTCACCAAAGGTGGCTTCACCAAAAGTATGTGTTGTGGTGACATTCAAGGTCTGTCATGAATATTGATTATAATGAGGGATATTTACCGTCACCATTTCATATGAAAAACAACTATTTTTTGTGATGGACCTTTCATGGCCATCACTATTGGTGTATATATATGGCGATGTTGGTTGACCGCCACCATTTAATATTTGGTGAGGGTAAGAAAATGTCATGATAAGCTCATTGGTGACATCAAGGTCCGTCAGAAATAATGACTATAATGAGAAACAATGACCCTCACCATTTCATATCAACAACAATGATTTATGGTGATAGACCTTTGAGGGATGTCACTATTGATGCATATATATGGTGGAATTTGTTGACCGTCACCATTTCATATTTTGGTGAGGATCGAAAAATGTCACCATAAGCTCATTGGTGATGGTCAAAAGAGCATTCATCACCAAAAACTTATCACCGACATTCCCTAATAATATCAGGGCACAATGGAATCGAACCACCAACCTCCTGCTTGTAAAGCAGGTGCTCTTCCATTGAGCTAGCATCATTTAAAGAATTAGAATTTTAAAAAGTATATCTTGAAACTATAGATTGTAAATTCTAGGGTCTTTTCCCTTAGAGGGTCTTTTCCTTATACTGCAACTTGTTCTTCACTAATGATGGCCTATTGCAACAAACCCTATTTAAATTTGACAGATTTCATTAAAATAATGAATTACTCTAAAGAAATTATTTCCAACTAGGCAATTTCTATAAACAAATATGGAAATATTAATTAAGTAGAAATATTATTCTAGCATAATATCATGTTATACAACCTAAATTTTATTAAACATCCTTCATATACATCTATAATATCCCCTCAAATTCAACTATCTCTTTATGCAACATTCCTTCAAGCTCTACAATTTGTCTCCTTGATTTAGTAACCTTAATACCAGAATAAAAGGATCCAAATGTGGCTATTTTCTTTCCTATCTAACAGGGAAAATTAAAAACATCTCTAAACAACATTTCCACTTTATATGTAACCTATACATTTGCATCAAAATGCACATTAGTTTGGACCTGGGGGGTCCTAATCCATAGGTATGATAGGCATATAAATGAATTAGAAAACATCTACCCATATGTATAATTTGTATCATAAATTACCTCTACAGCTTCCTCTCTAAACTAATCTTGTTGATGTGGATCATGGAACTCTAATTTTGAAGGTGGAAAATGCAGAGACAAAACATTTATGGAGGAATATCAGAAACATGGAATAATACTTACAAAGCTCTCACATTGAATTTGGGAAGAAAATAGGTCCAATATATTAGTATATAATAGCCATTAACTATCATACAAAAGTATGGGTACTCTAGAAAAATCATGAGTTACATGAATTAGGTAAGATATCACAAGGTCAAAATAAAAATAATAATATGAAAACTGCTTCCAAAATATAAAGGAGCCAAATTCAGTGGCATAAGAAGAGAGAACATTGTGGAAATTATTTAGGTGTAGCTTTAAAGTTTAATTCATGGTTTATCGTATTTCTTAAATCATGGTGGATGAAAAGGCTGGCAAAGGGTAACTGGAGAGAGGAGTCAAAACTGCTAGTAAATTTGATGGAAAAAAAATCAATTATTTTTACAAGCTCACAAAGGAAGCTTTGAGGCCATAATTTGAAGAAGTTTATGTTATCTTAAATGGATAAGACAACATATAATTGGAAAGAAACATCATTTCTAGTGCATTTGGAGAGGGTATTGCAAATCCAAAGGGAAGATACCACAACATCCCTGATGTAGAATGAGATCTAGACGCTTTTCTCAAGAAAAACAGTCTCAAATCATATGTGGTGTGTTTCATTGGTTCTCCCATTTATAACACCTACAACTATTATGATAAAGAATTTCATGGAAAAATAAAGCAAGATAAAAATGAGGGTCGATAATTATGGTGAATGGCCTTGTCTTAGACATATTTTAGTAGAAATTCAATTTGATCATTAAAAAATGAGTCACTGCCTTGTGTTTAGGTCGACATTCAGACAACACTCCAGCTTGAGGTTACTCTTGTAAAGTTAAATAGTGAAATCAGCAGTGAAAAAGTGAATTTCAGAAAAAAGGGAGAATGGTCAAATAGAAACATATAGATTTTTTGGCAGAACTGAAGCAAACTCTTGTGGTTGAATCATCTTAACATCTTTGAGAGAGTAGTAGACAAGAAATCCATTTTTAATTTCAATAAGAGTGGTGAGCTAAAAATGACACTCAATAATTTCAATAATTTATGTAACTCATGATTTTTATGGAGTACCTATAATTAGTTTTCATACACAATTATGGGTACTCCAGAAAAATCATGAGTTACATAAATTATGTAAGATGTCACAAGGCCAAAATAAAAAAATAATATGAAAACTGCTTCCAAAATATAAAGTAGCTGAATTCAGTGGCATAATAAGAGAGAACATTGTGGAAATGATTTAGGTGTAGCTTTAAATTTTACTTCATGGTCTAGCATATTTATTAAAACATGGTGCTTGAAAGGGTTGGCAATGGGTAAGTGAGGAGAGGAGTCATCACTACATGGTACATTTGATGAAAGAAAAGAAATTGAATTTTTTTTACAAACTCACTGAGGAAGCTATGAGGCCATAATTTGAAGAAGTTTTTTCTATCTTAGATGGAGAAGGCAACCCATAATTGGAAAGAGATAACACTGTTGGTACATTTTGAGAGGGTACTGCAGATATAGAGAGAAGATACCATGAAAACTCTGATTTAGAATGAGATATAGATGTTGTTCTCAAGAAAAACAGTCTCAAACTATATGTGATGTGTTTCAGTGGCTATCCCATTTATAACACCTACAACTATTATGATAAATAATTTCATGGAAAAATAAAGCAGGTTAAAAATGAGGGTCGACAATTATGGTGGATGGCCCTTTCCTGGACATCTTTTGGTAGAAATTCAGTTTGATCATTGAAAAATGATTCATTTCCTTATGCCCAGGTCCACATTCAGACACCACTCCAGCTTGAGGCTACTATTGTAAAGTTAAAGAGTGAACTCAACAGTGAACAAGTGAATATTAGAAAAAAGGGAGAATGGTAAGACGGAAACAATATAGTTTAATTTTCTGGCAGGACTGAAGCAAACACTTGTGGTTAAGTCATCTCAACATCTTTGAGCAAGTAACAGACAAGAAATCCATTTTGAATTTCAATAACAGTGGGGAGAAAAAAATGTCACTCAATAATTTTAATAATTTATGTAACTCACGATTTCTCATGAGTACCCATATTTATTTTTCATACACAATTATGGGTACTCCAGAAAAATCATGAGTTACATAAATTATGTAAGATGTCACAAGGCCAAAATAAAAAAATAATATGAAAACTGCTTCCAAAATATAAAGCAGTCGAATTCAGTGGCATAAGAAGAGAGAAAATTGTGGAAATGCTTTAGGTGTAGCATATTTATTAAAGCATGGTGGTTGAAAGGGTTTGTAAAGGGTAAGTGGAGAGAGGAGTCAACACTACATGGTACATTTAATGAAAGAAAAAAATCAAATTTTTTTACAAGCTTACAAAGGAAGCTTTGAGGCCATAATTTAAAGAAGTTGCTGCTATCTTAGATGGAGAAGGAAACATATAATTGGAAAGAGACAACACTGTTGGTACACTTGGAGAGGGTACTACAGATCCAGAGGGAATATACCACGACAAACCTGATGTAGAATGAGATCTAGACGTTTTTCTCAAGGAAAATAGTCTCAAATCATATGTGGTGTGTTTCAGTGGCTTTCCCATTTATAACACCTACAACTATTATGATAATGAAGTTCATGGAAAATAAAGCAGGATAAAAATGAGAGTCAAAAATTATGGTGAATGGCCCTGTACTAGACATCTTTTGGTAGAGATTCAGTTTGATCATTGAAAAATGAGTCACTGCCTTATGTCTAGGTCCACATTCTAACACCACTCCAACTTGAGGTTACTCTTTTAAAGTTAAATAGTGAATAAGTGAATGTTAGAAAAAGGGGAGAATGGTCAGATAGAAACAATATAGTTGAATTTTCTGGCAAGATTGAAGCAAAGTCTTGTGGTTAAATCATCTCAATATCTTTGAGGGAGTAGTAGACAATAAATCCATTTCGAATTTCAAAAAGAGTGGGGAGTGAAACAATGACATATTTAGTGAGGGACTAGTATATGATGGTGAGGCCGATGATATTCATTCCAACAATGTTTTCACGCAGAAACAAAATTTATGATGATGAGTTTCTTCCTATGAAAAAGGCTCAACCTTATCCTACAACACTTGAATTAAATTTGAGGAAGAAGAACAAGTATTGTGTGCTCCCAGATAGTTGCAAGGGAAGCATTTCAGTTTTCGAGAGATATTCATGGGTTAGATGTTTTTATGATGGCCATTTTCAAATACGTTCACTTAGAAGTTATCTCAGTTTTGAAGTATGATAGAATTTGTGTTGGGTTTAACATCCATCAATGTGGGTCGTGACAAAGATCTCTAGACCCTGTTCATGCACGGGGAATTGAGGATTCTATCACTGTGTTATCATGCAGAGACAAAAGTTATTGGAATGAGTTTCTTCCTATGACAAAGGCTCGACCTTATCCTACAACGCTTGAATTGAATTTGAGGTAGCAGAACCAATAATGTATTCTCCTAGGTAGTTGCAAGGGAATCATTTTAGTTTTGGAGAGATATTCATGGGTTGGAAGTCTTTATGATGGCCATTTTCAAAAATGTGCACTCAGAAGCTATCTCAGTTTTGAAGTATGATGGAATTCATGTTGGGTTGCACAACCATCAATGTGGGGTGTGACAAAGATCTCTGGACCCTATTCGTGCACAGGGAATTGATAATGTCCTTGAATTGAGGATTCCAACACTATGTACACTCATAAGTTATCTCAGTTTTGAAGTATGATGAAATTTGTGCTAGGTTGCACACCCATCAATGTGGCTTGTGACAAAGATCTCTAGACCATGTTCGTGCACAGGGAATTGAGGATGTCCTTGAATTAAGGATTCCAACATCATGTTTTCACGTAGAGACAAAAGTTATGAGGATGAGTATCTTCCTATGACAGAGACTCGACCATATCCTACAACACTTGAATTAAATTTGAGGCAGTATAACCAATATTGTATGCTCCCGGATAGTTTCAAGAGAATCATTTCAGTTTTAGAGAGATATTCATGGGTTGGAAGTCTTTATGATGGAAATTTTCAAAAATGTGCACTCAGAAGTTATCTCAGATTTGAATTATGATGGAATTTGTGTTGGGTTTCGCACTCATCAATGTGGGGTGTGACAAAGATCTTTGGACCCTGTTTATGCACAGGGAATTGAGGATGTCCTTGAATTGAGGATTCCAGCAAAAATGTGAACTTAGAAGTTATCTTAGTTTTAAAGTATGATGGAATTTGCGTTGGGTTGCACACCCATCACTACTACATTTGGCGGAAATTCCGACACTTGGTTCCGACGCTTTTGACCAAATGTCAGAAATTTCTCCAAATTTTTTCCATCCCGCCTAAAACCGTCGCTATACCGACGTTTATAGAAAAGTGTCGCAATACCGACACTTAGAAAAGTGTCGCCATTGCGACGTTTGGAGGAAGACGTCGCAATTGCGACACTATGGCCCAAAGCATCGCTATTGCGACGACTACCTCCAAACGTCCAAGTGCGACACAATGTCTAAGTGTCGCAATTGCGAAGTTTGGAGGCACCCATCGCAATAGCGATGCTTTTTCCGCCGTCAGTATAACGACACTTATATGCACGCTACATAAAAATACGAAACTTATATGCGAGCTACATAAAAATTATTTTATTGTTTCGTATCCGTCGCAATAGCTACATTAACGTCTGATATCACGCGTGCATTCGCCCTCCACTCTTGCAGAATAGCATTCGCCCTCAGCTCTTGCAGAACAACATTTTCCCTCAGCATTCGCCCTCAGCGTTCGCCCTAAGCTCTTGTAGAACAACATTTGCCCTCAGCTCTTGCAAAATGGTAAGTTCTTACTGCAAGCCCTTCCTCCTATAGTAGGGTTGACTCTATTTGGGTTTTTTTGGTCAATTCCATTGGATTGTGTTAGGCTGTAGGGTTCTCTCTAGATTTCAAGAATCAAGATTCAATACCCTCTATTATCTTCATCACCCAATACAAGATTTAAATTTTCCCAAAGAAACGCTTATTAATTTGGCAGCCATTATTTCTCCCTGCTTTAAAAACCCTACATTTAAATGAAAACAAGCATTGCATTTCAACTACAAAAATCTATTAGTGTTAAAATGTACATGTGTGCTACATTAACATCTGATATCACGCGCGCATTTTCCCTCCTCTCTTGCAGAACAACATTCGCCCTCAGCATTCGCCCTCAGCTCTTGCAGAACAGCATTCGCCCTCAACATTCGCCCTGAGCTCTTGCAGAACAGCATTCACCCTCAGCATTCGCCCTGAGCTCTTGCAGAACAGTATTCGCCCTACATTTTCCCTCAGCTCTTGCAGAACAACATTCGCCTTGCATTCGCCCTCAGCTCTTGCAGAACAGCATTGGCCTCAGCTCTTGCAGAACAACATTCGCCCACAGCTCTTGCAAAATGGTAAATTCTTACTGCAGGCCCTTCCTCCTATAGTAGGGTTGACTGTATTTGGGTTTTTTTGGTCAATTCCATTGGATTGTGTTAGGTTGTAGGGTTCTCTCTAGATGTCAAGAATCAAGATTCAACACCCTCTATTATCTTCATCACTGATACAATTTAAAAATTTTCCCAAAGAAAACGCTATTACTTTAGCGATAAATTATTTCTTAGTTCTACACTTTTAAACCCTAAATTTAAATGAAAATAGAAAGCATTTACATTTCAACTACAAAAATCTATTAGTGTTCAAATGTACATGTGTGCATCACTTGTGTGGAGTATTCCTTTTCCACTTTCACATTATCCGATAATGTATGTAAAAATAGTTCTCTTTTTGTGATTTAGATTATCTTGAAAAAGGAAAGGTAAATTATTTCCCATGGAAAAAGAAGGTTTTCCCTTTTTACTACTGGAAATGGTACAAAAAAGTTCCATTTCTACCCGAAACTCCTATGAAACAGGAGCCAAATAAAGGCCATGTCCTCAATGGACATCATTTGGCTTTGAAAATGGCCATTGCATCGTGTTGTTTCTTATATTACAACACGATAGTTTCTTAGGTCATTTCTTGTTTCTTGAGATGAAAAACAACCAAAAAATCGTGAAGATCCTTTTAAGAAATAAATGACCATTTCTTAATCATATCTCAACTATTTTATTTTGTAGAATTGGTTGCTTACTTTGAGAGAAATTTGACACTTTTATAAGGAATATACTTATAAAAACAAAAAAATGGGAAGGAATTGATAGAATTGGTGTGCTGATTATTTGTCGATTAAGAATTGATAATTCACGATGCATGTTCTATACTACAAACTAGATTCCTTCCTGGAGTTAGGACACAAAGTATTATATCAAAGTTGTAGTTTCTAGCTTCTTGTATTGGTTCATCAATCTTGAAATTCAGACATTGCATGTCTTCATTGCTTCATGTTTTCATAATTTGCATTATATTGTACAATAGGAAATTAGGAATTATGATTATTATTGCTTTATGGATCTGTTAAGTTAATTTTAATTTTGCATGGTTTAGTGTGAAATTATTCTTGTGTGCCCCTAGGCCCAGGTGAAAGAATGCCAAGGACTGAGAACCCTAGTTTTTAAATGGTATTGTTTCTTATGCCCAAAAGCCCCTCAACATCACTTCTTCTTAGTTCTTAAAAATAGTGTTGTAAACAATTTGAGAATTGATATAGCAAAATCTCACACTTCTCAAGATAACGTCCTAAAGCTAAAGTGTGATACCACGTGTAATTCAATAGCCCCATTTTCACCTCACCAACCTCTTTTCACTTCGTGCTATCTCTCCTCCAACTCAAGGGGGTTCTCCCTAGTATATGTTAGGGATCTAATATGGCCCAGCCAATCCAAATCCAAGAGCCCCTAACTCTCTATATTTCCTACTATCAGTCAAAAATATTGAACAAATGAATTCAGACATGCATCCTAAAGATAAAATTGCTAGGGTATTTTTGGGTAATTTCAAAGGGAAAGTCCCCAAACACATATAATCAAGGAATTATAATGTGATTTCAAACATTAAATATCAACAAAATTGTTTAAAGTATATTGAAAGGAAAAATGTGATGAAAGATAGAAAGTGCCTTACTTAAATGCTCTAAGGATTTTTCAATAGTTGCTCCAAAAGCTTCACTTTAAGGCCCTTCAAGATCATCTCCAACAATGCTATACCATCAGCTTCGACAATGTTGCTCCAAAAATATCCTCAAGGTCTTTACAAAAAGTTTACTAGAATTTTCTCCAACAATAAATTCAATAAGTTCTTCATTGTCAACGCATCTCTTGTTTGGGTGTGTTAATGTGCAATGACATGTTTCCGAGGCAATTCAATACAGGGCATATTTGAAACTCTAACTCTATCTTCTGGTGTCTTATTAGAAATTACTTCGAGTTTTCATTTTTTGTTTTCAAGTTAGACATTGTTTTCAAGTTTTCACATTTCTAATTTTATTGCAATGTGGCAGACTGATCAGGGAAGTATAGGAACAACCCCGAGACAGGATGATCGCGGAAAGAGGCCAGCGGAAGAACATGTAAAGTGCTAGCATTGCTCTATCTTCGGGTATTTTAGTTATTTACATAATTGAAATAATATTAATTTTGTTCAAATACGCAGACACCTAACCATGGTACGCTTGATGATTCCCTCTTTGAGGAAGAGCTTTCTTCATCCCTATCTCCAGTGTTCTTGTTGCGAAAAAAGGCACAAGTTGCAAGGTCAGAATTTAATACTTTGATAGATGCGCCTCAAACACCTGAAACAGAAGAGAGGATAAAACAACTTATGAGCCAGCTATAACCATATCAGGTAATAATGAAAAGTCAAAAGGATATTTTTTTTGTTCTGCATGAGATGAATTGTGATAGTTTTATTTTTAATTTTTACATTGACTAAACTAACAAAAGTTCTTTTGTATGTAGCATTTTCTGGCACTTGCTGAACCCGGTGTTGGTGGTAGTGGGACACAAGGGCAAGCGATTGCCTAGCAACCCTCTTGTACACCTTCTACTCCTTTAGGTGCCAACCAAGAAACACACCCTACCCAAGCAGACACCTAGCCAACCGTTGAACGTGTTGGCAGTGATGAGGCTGATATGGCCCACTACATTATTGCGTTTCCTGGAGCTACACGTGTCAGCTCCACAGGGACCATTAATGGCACATTTTTGGTGAACTATGAAAGTGTCCCTATAAAGCATGTACAACTCCCAGGTAAATTTTAATATTTTAACTATTTCATGTACTCTATCTGAAACATATTTATCATAATTTTTATTTTTAAATTCATGATAATATCTTTTTTTGTGTGTAGGAAACAATGAGTTCTACAAGTTTTTGGAGAGCCATGCGTTGGTAATTTTTGGCCCAACCATCGCCTTGGGGTGGAATTCCCAGATTCTTTGAAAAAAAAAAACAGATTATCTGACCCTTTTAAGTCTAGGCACATTTGATGATACGATTGGTGGGCTAAGGTAGCCGGAAAATATTTGAAATATACAGACACCACCTATAGGACTGTCATCACAATTTAACCCTAGATATGAGCTCCTCTCGCAGTTCTAGAGAGTGAGTGGAGAGTACTCATCCATGACGGAAAGGAGAAAAGGGAAAAGAAGAAGGAAAAATGCCAACTGGACCAGAAAGGTAAATTACAACTTTAATTCAATAGATTTAATTTTCTCTATGTCTAAAATAAAAGTGTGCTACGTCATATTTGAATTCAATGTTTTGATGCTAGGTTGCCTGAAACCTCAAAGGCAACCAAATCTAGGATTGAAAAAAAGGGCCATCACAAGCTAGGCTGGGGCGGCTACTTGAAATTAATTTCTTAGATAAGCAAAACTACGGGAAAGATAAAAATATCGCTTTCCATTTTGGCTATCGAGATGTAGTTGGGCATTGCGAAACTTAGAGCGAGGTCCCAGATAAATTAAAATAAGGTAAAACATTAACCTTTCAACATATTTATTTTTCGTAATATTTAATGTCCCAAGCTTTTGATAAATCGGGGAACGGCCTCTTAGACGGAAATAATCCAGGTTTAGAGCCGGATGTAGATGATCCTCCCTTTGATCATTGTAGTGGGACAGACGTGATACTGTTCAGTGAGGGCCGTGACGGTAATTAATTTCCACTTATAATTTTTTCTAATTATACCTTGATGGTTGTCCTTATAACGTTTTTTGTTTAAATGACAGAGAATGTTTTCCTTGAGGATCTTACCACCAGAGAGGAAGACAGGGCAACAGTCCCAACGGCGACAACTGGTGCACCAGGTAAATAATCTCATTGCAATTTTTTTTATTAATATTACCGAACTAGTTCAATGATATTTAAAAACTGACAATTAAAATTTAATATTATCTGTTTTTGTAGGCGATGCCCCGTCACTAGATGAGACTAGACATCGTGACTACGCAACTAGGTCAGCGGCGACAACTGGTGCACCAGGTAAATAATCTCATTGCAATTTTTTTTATTAATATTACTGAACTAGTTCAATGATATTTAAAAACTGACAATTAAAATTTAATATTATCTGTTTTTGTAGGCGATGCCCCGTCACTGGATGAGACCGGACATCGTGACTACGCAACTAGGTCAGCGGCGACAACTGGTGCACCATGTAAATAATCTCATTGCAATTTTTTTTATTAATATTACCGAACTAGTTCAATGATATTTAAAAAGCGACAATTAAAATTTAATATTATCTATTTTTGTAGGCAATGCCCCGTCACTGGATGAGACCAGACATCGTGACTACGCAACTAGGTCAGCAGTGCGGGTTGAAAAGAACGAAACAAGAGCAGAGAACGATGATATTGATGATGTAATTAGGAGCTTTAGAAATAGGAAGAAGAAAAAGAAAATTTGATAATGTAAAAGATTGTATTATTATAAGACAAATGTTACCATACTTGGAACATTTTTTGTGTTATATAAAAAACTCATTTATCATACTATTTTTATGTCAAGCATTAATTGAAATGTTTCCTTGCATACTTTTTGTTGAATTTTTTTTTTATTAGTTATTGAATATTTTTTTTATGCTCATGAAAGTAAAAAATGAAATATAGATTGGGTATTGGGGAATTGAGAGTGATGTGAGGGGGGGGAGGGGCCATAAGAGCTTCCACCTTCACGTGGTTGGCCCTGTTTAGTAGAGAATAATTTATTGGAGCAATTTAATCTTGGAGCAAACCTCCCTCGATCCAACGTAGCAACAAAAAAGTCACTATTGACTTAGTTCCTACTCTTTCAGATCGTGGGAGGCTTGCTCCAAGTTCATGCGACTCCAATAAATTTTTCTTGATGTGAGGGGGGAGGGGCCATAAGAGCTTCCACCTTCACGTGGTTGGCCCTGTTTAGTAGAGAATAATTTATTGGAGCGATTTAATCTTGGAGCAAACCTCCCTCGATCCAGCGTAGCAACAAAAAAGTCACTATTGACTTAGTTGCTACTCTTTCAGATCGTGGGAGGCTTGTTCCAAGTTCATGCAACTCCAATAAATTGTTCTTGAAATGAAGAGGAGCTTATTTAGGTATGTTTTGAAATTTTCAACATATGTTCTAACATTATCATAAGAATGCATCTTAGAGTAAAAAATACTACATCAATTACTTGTATTTATTGTATAGATAATGATGGATTTTGATTGACTTGGCAGTGCAGGTACAAATCCTCTTGCATCATGAGCGATACAACTTGTCAACCAGGGTCATGTCCAGGATATTTTTTCTTGTGCGCTTGACCAGGTTCGTAATGTCACATTTTGTAAGTTCCTTTACAGTTCATAATTCAATATTAAGCTTGTTCATGATTATTATCTAGGTTTTTGTATGTGTTTTTTCATCTATTTGATTGTAAGCAACTCTGCATGTTTCCTGTTGTTCACTATGATTTCTCCCATTACCACTCCTAGGATGAATCCGACTTTATTGTTACATAGGTTACTTTATTGTTACTATGATTTCTCCATTTACGATTTCATAGGTTACATCATGTAAAGTTGTCAATCTCAGGTTGGTGATGAGCTTTAGTTCTCCTGATTTGGGGCTTTTCTGATATTTTCTCCCTCATGTCATTCCTGCATCACCTCGTTGTTTGAGCATGCCAATTGTCTACCACTTGTACCAATTGGCACATGTCAATCTCTGAGTGGTGCCACATTTCACCTATTTTCGGTGAGAGTTTAGGGTTTCTCTAACATAGCTTCAGAAATCCGATTCAGTGCCTGCTTGAATATTGTCACATAATACTCATGGTTTGGATTGATGAGCATGTTCTGAATGGTTGGTTGATTCATAAGAACCACCCATATAGTCATCTTGAGATATTTCAGAAGTTTTCTCGAGTTTCCTTTTTCACCGTTTCTAGTGGGTGGGATGGTGTGGGGTTATCCATCAATACTGGTGCTCTTGTAGTAGGGAATTTGTTTTTGGGGATATAAAGGAGCATTTTATGTAGATATCCCATTGGATGCATTCATAGATGGGCACAAGAGGTCAAGAATTTAAATTAAAAATATGCAACCTCTAGCATGGCAACCTGAAGGCCACGAGAGACACTGGTTAAAGATTGTTTTGTGCTGGCCTTAATATAGTCGTGATTTCTTTCTATTATATTAATGCAAATATATAGTCCGGTCTCATTAAAATGAGGATTGTGGTTGCATTTCTCTTTGGTTGTTTCTCTCTTAATGCTCTAGAAGTTGCCAAAAGTTGTGATAGTTGTTTAGTTTTCCTGTTACAACTTAAAAGTGGTTTTTAGCAATGGGAGTCATGTTTTTTAAGGTTCATACTAATATGAAGATCTTGTAATTCTATATTCAGGATAAGAGAAGATGGCCTCTACTTTGGGCAGTATGACAACAATTGTCACATCTACCTCTGGGTAACAATGGAAAGGGGAAGAAGTTGGGTGCAATGTTTGATAATTATGGCAGACAATTGTCTTCTCTTTCAGTTTTTTCACCCATTTCATTTAATCGCTTAAGCAAAAGAGGGATTATGAGATTACGCGATAGAGAGAAGGTATTTAATACAAGAGCTATGGAAAAGGAGTTGTACTTCAACAAGGATGGCTTAGTGACAAAAAAATTGCAGGTCAGAGAAAAAATTATGTTTAAAGGAAGGTCACTTGCACGTGAAACTTTACTGCGGTGGATATTTCCTTGTCCACTTATATTCGATTTTAATGTGTTATTTTAATTTTTCATGGAGGGTTGTTTTGGCATATGGTCTGGCATTCAATTGCACATTTACCAAAAGAATTGTCAATTTGTCTTGCAGGCGGTGTGAACAAACTTGCTGATCTTGTTGGAGTCACCCTTGGGGCGAAGGGAAAAATGTTGTCTTGGAGAGCAAGCATGGTTCTCCGAAAATAGTTAATGATGGTGTGACAGTAGCTAAGGAGGTAATTTGTAGATGTGTGCTCTGATTTTCTTTTTAACATTGTATTAGTTCCCCCTCTTAAATGTCTTAGATTTGGTAGGCATAATTTGAAACCTCAAAGGTGAAAGGAAACATATTTGTTGCCCAGTGGTCTACTTGGCCTATGGACTAGCCACATTAGAGTAATGCATAAATCTTTTCACAACAATTAAAGGAAAGGGTTATGGCTGAGTCAAATTTTATTGTTATTGACAGTGTAATGAAATGTATCTCAATGCTATGGTTTTGGCCTTTTTATTAGTTGAATTAGAGGACCCAGTTTAAAATATTGGGGCCAAGTTGGTAAGGCAAGCTGCGGCAAAGACAAATGATTTAGCCGGGGATGGAACCACAGTATCTGTTGTTCTTGCACATGTTGGAATATTGAAAAATTCCAGAACAATGAATGGAGAATAAATCTCCCTTATTTTAACACAGAGAAAATAAAAATTTCTTTGACAGGAGACAGAGTTTCAATACTTTGAAAACAAACTTCTATTCCCTTCAATAACTCAAAAAAAACTATTACACTTCTTCCTCACTGAGAGGGATTACAAAATTATGACTGCTACAAAACGCAGTGCATAAGACCAACTCACTGTCTGTTCAAAACAAACATACTTTGTCTCTAAAACACTCTACTGTGTTTTTCACTTTCGCACCACTGTGCATACACACTTAAAAAGTTACACTCAGTCTTTCACTTTTTACACACTGCCGTGTAATAAAAAATTTACGTACGATCTATAAAACAAACTACCAAGATTTTTTGTCCTTTTTATTTTTATATGTCGTAACATATAAAACATATTATAATAAACCCTCTTTTAAAAAAAATAAAATTAAAACTAAATTCTATGGCCCACCTTTCATTTCGCATATGATATATATATAACAAATGTTTAAAACATATGTATATATTAAAGCATACATAAAATTAAATTATCAAAACATTAAAGAACCCTTTCGGTCGGACTTCAAAAGTCTGAATAGATTGAATTTCAAACCAAATTTGCGTTCCAAAATGGGATGCTAACGTCTGCCTAATTTGTAACGCGAATTCTCAATCCAATGTGCCTTATAAAAAATTCGGGTCCGGTTTTCAGGTTTTCAGATTCCCTTCAATTTCATGCAATCCAATATTAATGCTCCACGTGTCCTCCTTTTGAATTTACAAAACTGGGGGGTAAATTTCTGTTTGTTTAATTTCTGGTCGGTGACTTGCGTTAATGCTGGTTGTTGTGTTTAAATACAATCCTGTACAGAAATATGGCTGCGGCTGTCTACAAAAAAAACTTGCAGGAATTTTAAATGCTGAATTAAATTTCTGGATTATGTGGAAGTTCAAAGAGTGACATAATCCCTTCCCCGCAACTAATTTATAAGATAGTGGAAAGTATGGTGAGAGGAAAATGGTGGGATTTACAATCAAACTTATTCACTTTGAAAACAATGGGGAATTAAGAGACCATTATACCTAACAACTCCTTATAAATATTGAAGCCGAGGCACAAATACATGACAACAACCTTTATACGAGAATTATTTTATTTGAGTAAGGGAATAGTAGTTGTAACTTAAGGTTGCAACAATGGTTCCATAAAACAATTACTTGTATCCGACTGCAGTAACTATCGATTAAAGTTGCAACAACTGTGGCTTGAGGTTGTAGAAGTTGTGACTTGGGGATGCAACATTTGCGACTTAGAATAAAACACATTATATATATATATATATATATATATATATATATATAAAGAGATTATTATACCTGAAAAATACTTGTCAATATTGAAGTTGAGGCATCGATACACGGTAACAATCTTTATACGGGAATTATTTTATTTGAATAAGGGAACAATAGCTGTAACTTAAGGTTGTAACAACGGTTCCATAGAACATTTGCTTGTATCTATTTGCAGTAACTATGCATTAAAGTTGCGCCAACTATGGCTTGAGGTTGTAGGAGTTGTGGCTTGGGGATACGATATCCACGACTTAGAATAAAAAATATTATATATGAAAGAAAGTATATATATTAAGAGATCATTATACGTAACAAGTCCTTGTAAATATTGAAGTTTACGCATAGAGACACGACAACAACCTTTATACGAGAATTATTTTATTTGAGTAATGGAACAACAACAATAACTTAAGGTTGCAACAATGGTTACATAAAACTATTGCTTGTATCTAGTTGTAGTAATTGGGTGTTAAAGTTACAGTAGCTATGCCTATGACTTAGAATAAAACAAATTATATATAAAATAATATATAATATATATATATATATATATATATATATATAGAGAGAGAGAGAGAGAGAGAGAGAGAGAGAGAGAGATTAGAAAATATATTACAACAATATTTATTTAACTAGTATGTTAAAAAAATAAAATTTACCCGGTCGTAGGTGTGGGGGCATCTGGAAAGGTATGGATACCAATCCATTTAGAATATACATGGCATCAACACCCAAATCCGTGATTAGTTTTTGAATATGGAAGATGAAAAACAAGAGATACATGCCTAAACAAATTAAGAAATGCTACTATTTTGATCACTCACACATTTGCTTATGATATTGTCTACACACCTTCTATTGGTGGACGATGTTATCCTATTTCTTGCGGGATATAGTAGATAGGACTAGTATGTGAAGACTCATTAGAGCTCTAAAATCATTTTTGGTTTCATTTGGAATATAAGTAAACCTACTCAAGTCTACCATCACTTTCAATGATTTGGAAGATATGTTAGAAAAAACAATCAACCAAGTGCACCCATTTCAAATACTTGGTATTTATGTTAAGATTTAATGACTATAGGTATGGAGATTGGTTCTTTCCATATCAAAAAGTGGGAAAAATAATCACAATATGGTTATCCTTGGGTGGCACATTAACCTTAGTAGTGTCCATACCAGGATATTGGCATTCCCTAGCTTATATTCTTGTTGGTATCTTGGGAAATATTAGAAAACAATGCTTTCATTTTATCTAGAAGGAAAGGAAAAGCAAAGGAGGCATCCCTATAGTAAAATGGAAATGGATTTCCAAGCCAAAAATCACATGATTCGTTGGATACTAAATAATATTCATCATTTTTGGAAAGAATTATTTTCCAAGAGTCTTTGGAGAATCATAAAACATTTAGGCTTGTGGCAGGATGTAATAAAATCAAAGTAAATAGGCAAAATTTCATATAAGGATAAATTTTACAAAAGTTCCAACAGTTCTTCCCACCATTTATCTTCTGGTATTCTGGTCCGTTGAAATTTTCTCAAAGTTTCATCAGCCTCAGTATATCTGAAAAAGGTAGGCTAAATTGGAAACAAATGCTTTACTTCATGCTCAAGATAAAATAAATTTTCCAATCTGTCATGAAGATTTTTTCCTATTGGCAATGCTACTTCTGATGTACTGGTTGAAGAATTGGCCTGATTGTTAACATACTTGTCCAATTTTTCAACATAGCTTTCAAGGTCCATTAGTTTATCCTCTGAAACTATAGGACTGAGCAATCCTTTTTTCAACAAAATATCAAATCTTTCTCTGAAGGAAATGATTTATTCTTGCATATCTGAGCACCTTCGTTCTAGATTCTGCATAAGGGTTCTCTTCGTAAAAACTCTTTTTATTTCCAAAATTGTTCCGGTCCTGTCCTGAATACCAAGTTCTGCAAGTAGGTGTCTGGTTTGAGTGTTTAGAAACTGTATGAGTTGATTGGCTTCCTCAGGCCTATTTCCCAATTCTTCTCTTGTACTTTGAACTTCTTCTATAGCCAATTTTACTAAATCATTATGTTCATACATAATCTGAATTGAAGACCAGACATCCTTTATTGATTGGATAATGTTGTCCCAAATAATTTCATTTATTTCCTTTAAATGTTTCTCCAATGTGAGATCCTTTTCCAATGCTTTAACCAATTTTTCTAATCTTTTGACCTCTCTTGTTTTATCAGGAACACTCATTTTTGAGAGATCATATCTTTGATCTAAATTAATAAGCTGTAACTTTGTGTGCTGGAGTTCTGTTACTTGAAGTTTCAATTCATTCATTGACTTTATTACTTCTTCAGAACTCAAATTAGAAGTATTTACCTGTGATAGCTCTGTTGGCTGACCTGTTGTGGATGTACCTGTACCTGTAATTGCCTCTGTTGTTGATGCTGGAATAATAGACTGCTTGTTCTTTAATGCCTGTTCAAGATCTTTTTCTATTTCATTTAGTTGCTCATTCAATTTCAAAAGCAATTCCATCATTTCTTCTTCAGAATTTTTCTTTATCATCTCTTCAGTTTGTGGATGTCTTGAAGTTGGCAATTTCAACTGCTTTCTCAAAGCTGCAATATCATCATCTTTTTTCTTGATTTGGGCCTCTATACCTTTGACATCTTTAGGATTGTGACCCAATCCAATGATTATTTCCTCCAATGTCTTTATCCTATTGTCTTTGGCTTGAGAAGAGGCTTTTTCAAGCTGCAACTGTGCATTAGTGTTCTCCAAATAATCCTGCAACTTCTAAGTTGCCATTGCTTTATCGGTCAGAGTAGAATAGATCATTTCACCAGTCTGCTTATGTAACTCAATCTGATCTAAAGGATGAATATCCTTTGCTAAGGCTTCAAAATTTGTTCTAATATAATCTGCAGTTGTTTAAGGCTACTTCACTTTTGGTTTGAAGTGACTCATTATCATTTTGCCTTGCTGAATGTCATAAGCTGACATCAATCTTTCTTGATTCTTAGGAGCCATCTTCAAATACTGATTGTAAACCTAGAGTCTTAGTGGATCATTCCTGGCTTTTATATTGATAAAGGTTTTCTTTATATCTCCTGCATCTTTAACTGGTGGTTTGAAAGAAGATATTTCAACACTCTGTTGCTTTTGCAGCTCTTTTCTCTGTAAAGTAGTGGATGCCCCACTGACTGTACCTGTTTTTTGACTATCCAAATCTTCTCTCTAGCTATCAGGAATTTCCTGAACAAAATCTACTTCTGGAAGAGGATTTAATTTTTTTCTTTTAGCATGAGGCTGTTCTGAAGATCCACCAATAGGGGTAGCAACTTCGGCATCTCTCTTCTTGCCTTTTTCTATATTGATAGGAGTTTGTAAAATTGAACTTTCTGGCTCATTGATCTGAATAGGAGGAATTTGTACTTGACCCTGTTCTTTAGAAGTCTCAGGTTGCTCTGTCATTGTGAATTTTTCAAATACTTGTATGTCAGGCTCCTTTTCTTTTCCTTTAGATTGTACTGTGGCCAATGCACTGATCTCCTGTAAATTTTGCTGAGAAGTCCCTGCAGAAGAAGGACCAATACCTGGTATCTACACTTGTCCAAAAGAGTCTAGGTCAAGTATTTTCTCAAGGTCTTTCATTACATTTTCAACATTGACCTGCTCACTATCCTGTTCTACCAATGTTCCTTCCATCAATTCATCCATATTGGCATATTGTTCAATTTCTGGAATTTTGTGATGAATGTATGGTGATAGTTTATTTTTCATTCTTCTATCACAGATAAAGCTATTTGGGTCATAAGGCACCCGGTAAAAAACTTTTTTGTAATCTGAGATATTCTTCTAAGATTCTTTTTGCTTCCTTCCAGCATCTCTAGAGTTACAAACAAAGGGACCTAATTGAATTTTGATCCTGAGTTGAGCCTTTTTCTTTGCATTGCAGAAATGAACTATATCTGAGTTAATCATCTACCTGAAATACTCTAGTGCAAAGAGTCTCATGGGGACATATTTGGGCAACTTGAATGGGCACAATTCACATCCATATATTCTGATCTCAGTGTGATTTTGATACAAGTACCGGTCACCTACCCTATATTGTTTTGAGAGCTGTAGAATTTTCTTGATTTCATTATTGACTCTAGGAGGGGAAACTCCTGTTAACAAAGTGGTTGCAGGGTGTACAAATAGGTCAATAAACTCATTATAGGAGTAAGGAGAATCAAAGGAATTATGGGTGATGGCAGACCAAAATATCACAGACCTAGGATTTCCTTTGGCATCAAGTTTCTGAACATGGAAAGGGAAAATTTCTGATTGGTAATAAATCATGAGATGATATATAACAGAAGAATATTTGAAAAAATTTTCATTCTCAAATCTCATGAATTGATCATGGATTTTATCAGCGATGTAGGATGCAAAATCGTACTTGATAGCAGGGGATTGTCCAGGGGTAAATATAGACAACAATACTAGGGTTAATTGATCAACATATTCACTAGTATTGAAATCTATGATAAAGGATATCATATTCAGAATAATACTACCCACATGAGTGAAAAAAATATAACCATAGGGGGGAGGGCCTTTGGGCTAATGCTCTGCTAACATGAAGGTTTGACAAATGCGATTTAACTCTTCATGGGACAAATTGGCAGACTTTTCAAGTAATTCTCCCATGGACAGGGGAGTGAGGGCTTGACCAGGTTGAAATTGTAGCATTTCATTTATCGACTAAGTAGTGAGTGGGAAAAGGATGTTCTGACTCAGGGACAAAACTTCTCTTTGATTGGGATCATAGTTTGCATGGCAGTAATGAATTAACTCGGGAAAAATATGGACTGAGGGGAGAAGATACATGGGGAGATTAGATTCCCATAATCCAATAATATCATAACCATTTATAAAGTTATCTCTGCAGTGGCAAAAGGTTCGAAGAGGATTATCACTAAGAACGAGGTCTTTAATTTGAAAATCTGTATCTGCTAGGGGCAGATAGTCTAAATCTCTGTGAGGGGCATTCAAAGGTGCGACGTTTAGAGCCACTGGAACCTCCATTTATGGTTCTTGTGGATTCATAAATGAATTTCAGGTTTTTGTGAAGAACAAACACAATTACAAGTTTTGGGAATTCAATTTACAATTATGGGGATTGAACAAGACCAAATTGAACTCTGTTTCTGTCTTTCGTGTGGAATTTAAAACAAAAGCTAGGATTTCACAAAGTTTTAACAGGAATTGGGGTAAATACCTATTTTTTGGGAGATGAACAGTGATTAAACAGGTACAGGCTATGGCATATGAACTCTGGATTATTGGTATGCAATTGTCTTCAGCAAAATACAGTTGATGGCGCTTGATAGTTTGTTTTTGAAATTCTCTGCATGAGACTTTGGTCGTTCACAGAATAATGAAAATGATGCGGGAAAAATTGTGTTATTCACAAAGTCCAACGGGTGACGGGGTTTTATTTATTTATTTAATGAATGACGTCAACAAGTACGGAGGATGAGTCATGGGAGGCAAGCAGTAAGTAGTTTTTATCGCACCGCTTTTGGGGAAAAGTGGTTTTGGGCGGAGGGCGAGCGATTCCATAGAATGGTTGATGCGTGGCATGGCATTGTTTGAAAACCGCCGGGCCATTGCGCGTTATTTTTCGGACGTGGATGGCTAGCGATATCATTAATAACCATTGATCTCAGATGGGTTGATCGAATGGCGATGGGGATGTGAAAGTGACGGGGATTTAATATGGAGGGCCCGACGCAATTAAACGTTAATTAATCTCATCGGGGGGAATCTGATTAGCGGAGTTAATTAATCGTGAGGATTAATCAATTTGTTTATAAAAATGCAGGAAAGTGATCGGGAAATGATTTAACCAAGGTTAGCGGTTAAGGGAGGTATTGGGGATTTTACAAAGGGTTTATAGTTTTAACCTTGGGAAAGGGAGTCGGGGAATTAAAATACACAGGGGAAGAATTATTTTTGTATTAAAACACGTAATAAAACATGTTTTAATTATTTTTTCAATATACTTTTATTATATGATAATTAAATCAGATTAATCTAATTACCATAGGGGGTGGAATTTAATATTACGATATATTTAGCCAAAGGGGGCATAAAGTGGGTTTTTTATTTAAAAATGTGGGAATAAATAACTTTGGCTAAAATTTATTAATGGGTTTTTGGGCATATTATATAAAAAGGAGTTATATATAATAGGATAAGGTTATTTTTGTAAGGATTTAATACATAAAATCAATGCTAATATGACAAGGGGACAATGTAAACTCAAAATACATTAATATAACTAAGAAAGTGAAGATTTAAAAGCAAATTGCATTATAATCACTTCATCACTTAGACTTGGAATAAAATGTGATTTTGAGGGTTTTTTATGAAATAATGCATAATTTTCCTAAGTAAAATGGGATTTTACTTAGGAAAAGATGTTTAGAAATGAGTGAATGTTATGAAAAATGACTTCAAGTACTTAGGATTTTCCAATTCTTGGGCCGAGGGTCCGGTCCCTCCAAAAGCCAAGAAAATGCCTTGAGCCCCTCTAAAGGCCACTTTTGATGTATTTGATCCTTATAGAGAAAACATGTTTGCAAATTTGGGCTAAAAATATTCTCCATATAATCTGATATAGGATCAATAAATGTATGATGTATGTTATTTACTTCTAGGCCTTCAATGACTGGTTGCTCAGTTGTATTCTGAATATTAAGCCTTGAAACTATTTCTTCTGTCTTGTGTTTGAAAGAATAATCATCCTCAATATGCAAGTCAAAAGATAGTACAATTTCCTCTTGCTTAGGAGAAGGAAGATTTTCAAAGAATTCTTTAGGATTTCGGAAATTGTATGACTGAATTTGAGAATGCAAAAGTTTAATTTCATTTTCATAATTTTCAAAAATTATCTCAAGAGCACATATTTTCAGTTTGGGAGAATATTTTCTTGATTTCAAAAGAAGAAATAAAGCTCTTAAAAAATCCTCATCAAGTTGAAGTTCTAATATCTCATCCCTCAAAATAGCTAGTGATTGTTTTGTGAAATTATCATAATTATCATCATACTGATCATGTAAGTCTAAAAAATCTTTTAAGAACCTTGATTTTCTTAGGAATAGGTCATTTTGTAATAGCTTGCATCTTTTGAGGCTCCAACTTCAGTCCTTCCTTTAAAACAATATGAACCAAATACTTGAATTCTTATTTCCCAAAA